>WURT03355491.1:0-32984 GCA_009936505.3 Holothuria glaberrima | reverse complement strand
TTTAAGTAAGATTATCTGACAGTTAGCAACAGGAATTGTCAAACATGTTCCTCATCACCTTGACATTGTGGAAGACACTGTGGAATTTGATTCGTAGAGTATTTAAGCCTAATTCCCATGAAATGGAGATGAGCTGGCTGATAAAATTTTTCAAATCCTTCAGTGTTGAGATTAGAGGTAGCCTGTCTCCTTTACTCTGCACCTAAAGGGATTCCCCTGTGCCCTATCCATTGGCGGGTCGTGGGAATGATGAGGCAAAGGTAATTTGCATCATGCTTTTATGTTAAAAGAGTACAGAAAAACATTTTGATATTGTGTTCTTATAAAATTTCTACTTCCTTTGATGAATCAAGCCCATGCATATTCCAGTATATGTGGCCAACAACTAAACCAGGAAGTTGGTAAAGGGTCTGAGAATATTCTTTCATGCTTTATACAAGAAGTGCTGCAAGCTCTGTCAGCAGTATATAGCTAGCCATAAAAAAAAAACAAAAAAAGTTGTGAAGTTTTCTCATTCTAGAGTATCAACATAGAGCCATGTTTGGTCTATTTTGTGGTAATCAGTTGCCCTGTTATCAAGACAATGGCCCAATTATTTCAAACCAAGCTGTATCTGTCAAATTTTGTTGTACATAAATATTAAAATTATTTCACTCGTTGTCTTTTCCCTGTAAACAGAACTTAGAGAACATCAGAGTCTGGAAGGAAAACATAAAACATTTAAGAGGAGTAAAGATTAAACAGGTTTTACATAAAAATGCCAAACTTCGGATTGGAAGTCAAATGTTACTTGTTAACACATTTGAAAGGGTCACTGAACAACATATTGACATGGTACAATCTCCTTGTATAAAGTTTGAGGACATATTAAAGAAGTGACAATTATTTTAGATAATTTCCAGAATGATGGGATATATGTGTCAGTCCTATTTGCCCTTTGTCCTCTTAGAAAACAAATCAATCCGTGCTGTTTTCTTTCCTTAGCTTAAAAATGTAAAGATTTTACCTTTGCGGAAGAAGATTCATTGGAATGGCGCCTCTTTAGGGTGGGAGTAATGTGGCTCTGGGGATGTCTGGTGGTTCTTTTTCACATTTCATTTCATAAGGGACCAAGAGTTTAATTGACTGCTAAAATCATTTAAAACTGAGACTGTTTCAGTGTCTGGCAATTGTCACAAGATGATTTTATGAGATTGTTTGTATTTCATACATATGTCAAAAGTGATGGGGCAAAGTTCCTCCTATCTAAGACTATGATTTTTGCCCTACATTTTGGAAAACTGACAAATCAGTGCTGCCTTTTCGCACTTCTAAGGGAGGATAGGGAGGATGATTTTGCCTTCTATGTTGTACTCTAAAAGTTAATGTAGTAATTTCAATTTTAAACAGTATTGATATCACCTATAGCACTGTGGAATGAAGAATTAGTAATGAGTCAATAGCCAACATTGGTGAAGAGGAGGGGGAGGGAATTAGCACGTCTGTTGAAGTAAGTTGAGTGAAACTAATGTCACATCTTTACCGTAAAGAACTGACCCCTCCTCATATCGTGTCTTATGTGTAGTTCCGTATATCTACATAAAAACGCTTTAGGTCACAACAAATTTGCAGAATTGTTAGTCAAGTAGGGTCTCAAGTCAGAATCTCCAAACTACCTGACTTGACAAATACTAGACAATTTTTCACAACAGAAAAAACACAGTGACTTGAATAAATAGTAAAGGTTTTTGACTTCAGTCACAAAAAACTGTAGTTGGCTTGCCACAAAAAAGAGTGGCTTGGTCCAAAAATTCTGCCTTTTTGCATGTTAAACATGTTACTGTCATCTTTTGATAAGCTATCTTTTTTAGTTCACTTTACTTGATGGTAAGATTTTTTATAATTTTTTGATGTTGTGAAAGTGCTGGTCAGCATGCAACTTTGGTTTGCATTGAACTTACAAACTTTATGGCAGCACTTTGAATTTCTTTTGAAGTAACAACAACTGTTGATGAATTTCTCAGAAAATATACTGCCTTGTAAATTTAAAGAAAAACAAAATACCAATAAATTATGGAAGTTTTAATTTTCTAAGAATGACATTTTACGATTGTATAGTTAAACAATAAGAAACGAAACATGTCTTGTAAGATATTCATAAATATGGTTACTTTTACTTTCATGGGATTTTGTGACATGGTCATGAATCATCGTAAACTTTCATCCTTTTTTTATGTGATTGGACAGTACATTACTTCCTTGACACCATGATTTTTTATTCGACTTCCTTCTTTCATTTTATTTAAGACACGAAGAAAGTTTGCCTTGATTCAACCATCAAACATGGGAGGAGTTTGATAAAGGAAGAAACTAAATTTTGAAACGTGATTTGATTTGTCAGCTACGAAACATTTGAACATTTTGTTGAACCTTGTTATAATTCTATGATGAGATACTGTGAAAGCTGATACTGACATTGAAAAATTACCAACTTTGAAGGAATTGTCTACAAATCCTACCATATGCCACTACCTCTAGATTTCATCTTTATATTTTATTACCCAATTAAAATGGACTTGGGCTGCTTACATGTGACTTTTGCAAGAAAGCAGTCTGTCTCATCTCCGTCCCACTGTCAGACTCAAAAGTATTTTAATTCCCATCTTGACAGTTTAAGGATGTTATCTTCACCAATACTACAAAGACAAGTCTTCATACATCCTCTCCTTAAAACACCAATTACTGTCATTACTGGAGTAACATCTCAATGACAGCAACGTCCCCCCAAGTTTGTCGGGGTCAAAGGTCAAGATCACAGCATAAGATGCAGTAGTCACATGATGATAGAACACATCAAGAAGATGTAAGATTAGCTCTCCTCTGGGAGTTCGGTGGTTTCATCTATCAGTCACTTGTCCATCTTTTGCTCTTCCTGAATCTGTCGCTATATTTGGATTGTATCTTTTCAGATTGGTTACAAAGTTGATATTTTGATAGATTTATAAGGATGGCATATTCAGCAGGTTTCCATGTTTGTATTTCACATCACCTGAGGATTGTTCTGAAATGTAAAAGGTGTACTTTGAAAACAAAACACTTTGACAAACTTTGAAATGAAGCACACTCCAGCAGATGATCTATTTTGCCTTCAGGTGCTTTCAACTCTTACAAAATCTTTGGTATTATAGTATAACATTTTACATAGGATAATGAAAAACAGTTTTTAAGATGAAAAAAATTTATGTAGGGGGTTCTCTGTAGAAGGGTGGGAATGAAAGGAGTTTTAAAAAAGTTTCTAGGCCTGCCAGGTGTGGATCCAAAGAGCTTTCCTGTCCCCACCCCCACCCCTGACCTCCCTTTTCGACACTGTGAATTTTCTTTTCTAGAGACTCCTGCAGCTGCTGTACAATATGTGCTTATCTTTGATTGCCAGCTGCCAGGAAATACTATTTAAGTGTCTAAATTTCAAGTTTTTCCCGAGACTCCCCCACCTCTGCCCATCAAGACTTCGTATATTTGACTGCCGTAGATGCAAACTTTGCCGTCATGGGGTTAGCCCTTCCTTCCTCCCCCTCCACATTTTGTGAAATCCTGGATCTGCCCATGTGCCTACTACATGTGAAGTAACACTAGTATACTGTATACCATAAAATGAGTAGGATAGTAGTGCTAATGTTCCTAATCATAGCTGAGAGCATTGTTGGCAATACAATAGAATGTTTCCTATCATAAAATGGACTGATAATGCAACAACTACCCATTACAGAGTTCCTGTAAACAATACGATGGTTTAGACTATCATTTGTTGGAATCCTCACCCAAATTTTGTTGGAATCCCCACCCAAACTTTTCGTTGTGCTTGTTGACTGGTTCAAGATGTCTGAACAAGTCAGCAAGCACATGGAGGGACTCAAGCGGCATCTTCAAAAAATATCCATTTGATGATTCTGGTGTACTTGGACTCCTCTCACAAACAAAGCTATCAAGTTTACCTTGTTGAGCTGAGCATCCTTCAATACAATGTCTAAAGCTTGCGGCAAACGATTCAAAACTTCTAACAAACATGCCCCGTGGTCATTCCTGCCTCACTTTGAAGAGTTATAAATCCCGTAATGCTCTTTCAGTGTTTCTTAATAAAGTCTAGTGACCCTGAAGTAATTATACCGAATCTTTATCCCATTTGGATGTAAAAATATCCGCCACCACAAAGGGTGAGGTAGTTGAGATTGGCAATGAATACCTACATGATCATACCCCTACCATTTGTCTCGACTCTCCATATTTTCGTTTTCAATAGCGTACAGGATGAGAACCTTCAATTTGAAGATGTTTTTTACCGGAAGATGTAACTATGTTTTATCACCGCATTGTAACTGAATACCGCCCCTGAATGTCATATGCCCCAAGCGGCCAATTTTGGTATGACCCTCATTGTTCAGGAAAAAGCCGCTAATCCTCTTATCGAGTGCCATGGCAATCTATGGAACTTTCAAAGTGATGCTCTATGTAAGATGTTTGGCTTTTCAGCCAGCAGTTTTTTTGCCAAAACAGTTTCACATCTTTTGATGGGTTCAATACAATGTTCCGAAGCCCAGAGGACACGGGCAGGACAATAAGAGAATTGTGTTTAATTCACACATCAGGATGACGGTGGGGTGTAGCCTTGTTTTTCTTTAAATTTTAGGACTGAGTACAAAAAGCAGCATGGGAAGACTGGTATATCAGTGGGATAATGTTTGGACCATTGGAGTTTATAGTTTATGATGGGGGACTACTGATTTAGCCTATTGCAAAACAATGTTGAAGGTAGTTTTTGTGTGATTAATACTCAACGTAAAAAATTTCCACTTCCAATTAAAAAATCATCAATTATCAACTTGCCCTATATAAATTACTTTTCACAATGATTTATTTATAAGTGAAATATTTATGACAAATATAGTTAAGAAATAAAATTTTCACTTTTTAAACAGCTTTTTGCCAAAAAGAAAGTTTTTGTAGATTGTTTTCAATTATTCATCAATTTAAATTTTTCCATTATCAGCCTTACCAAAATTTATGCACTTCTTTACAATGCTTTAATTTTTGTTTCATTTGAACTTAGTCCTTGATCTTACCAGAGCTTAACAGTTTAACCTAGTTTGCACCACTTTGTATTCTCTCAGACTTAAGTATTTAACAATTCTCCTTCACCTATACTCAATAAAATGTGGGGGAAACAGTCAGTGAATACAGAAAACTAGTTTCCATGGAAACCTCAAATCTCATCAGCCTCATCATAGTGACACCAACCTGAAACAACTCTCTTTGAAACAATTGGTAAAGCATTTAGCTCTGGCAAGTTGAACTCCCTTTTTTCAGTAATTTCCCCAAGTGCCAAAAACTTTATGAAAAGTAAACTCAGGGAAACCTTGAAAGCTGGCTGCAAAACAAAAATTGCCTGTCGAAGAGAAAATTGAGGTAAGAAAATATGAAACCTGACAATTTGGTAAATTGTTCTGTTTAATTTATCCCATCCAAATATTGTCCCATCCCAATTACACTTGAGCTTGACTGTGTGCTATCGATTGTGGTTCTTCCTCCCCATTCAAATACTACCTACCTTATTGGCTATCACACTCCACTGGGCCTATTTCCGATCAAAAGCAACCAGAATGGAAAAAGGTTTGGTGCAGCTTCCCTTGCCCTTAGAGCAGATAATTATTGCCCGAGGCTAGTCAATTGTCCAACTTTTTTTTTTGTAATTTGATTGTAATTAAAGACCACTAACTCTATCTCGCATTGATAGAGCAATATTCATCACTGGTGTGAAATATTTTTGTGGACACAATGCGATCCTCAAGTAGGCTGCTTTTATCTGTGCGGAATCGACTTGTTGTGAGCCCTTCAATACAATTGAACGATGAACAAACAGCTCATTGTAAGTGCACAGACAACTAATTCACAGGAAGTTGTTATGTCAAGAAAGAGGTAAAGGATAGGGTTATGTTTGAAGAAAAAGTTCACTTTACTTTTTGGATGTTTATTGCACATTCTTCAGAGTTCTTTTTTCGTATAGATATTTTTTTTCGATACATCATCCAATGAAGGGGAAGTGTATTTGTTTGGAAGAAAAGATGCGGGTGATATCTGGCAACGATGACAATGTCAGTGATTGCCTGAGGCAGTCTGGTTTACGTATGACCCAGTTATTACGCACAGGATGATACCTTCTTCATTCTAGGCTCTGCCCTTCCTTCCGTTCCTTTTTAATTTTGCACCCATCATAGAAAGAGAACGTGACCAAGAGATGTTTTTTTTTTAACTTTTCAAAATGGTTTAATAAGATTTGCAAAGGTCTTCAAAGAAAAAAATGTAATGCACCATAAGGAAAAGCAACTATGATATGAGCAAAAAGGAAATGAACTTTGGCAGATTTTTGAATACAAAAATGTCAAAAATAATCTCCTTTGAAACTTCATATTAGAGATTTCATCTTTGCAAAAAAAAGTTGCTCCCATGGAAAGAAATGAAGGGGAGGGGATGGAGGAGATGGGGAGGGGAGGAAGGTGGGGAGAGGGAAGATGCAGTGAACAGTATGCAGCCAATATATATATATATACATATATATATATGTGTGTTAACATTAATTCCAGGTTTTGTTCTTACACTTTTATTTGGGGGGGCGAGGGTCAAAAAAAAAAAAAAAGAGGAACAAAAAGGTATGGTTTGTATGATTTTGTGTAAAAATTTAGTTTGCGATTGAAACCAGCTGGCACCCTGGAGAAAGCTATTAAATTATGATGAAAGCAGCAGCCTCCTCAACTTGTGAATATTATTATTTCTTTTTTTTTAATCTGCTTCTAATCCCATCTCAGTATTCAAGACTGTCATTAAAAGATTAAAACTGGTGAAAATGAAGTGATAATTATACTCTAAGCCAAATCCATTAAGTGCATTGACTTTGTTGACTTTAAATTGATACTTTTTTACACGTTCAAAGAAATGCGCCATATACGACCCGGATGTGAACTTTTACCCCTCCATTTCTTAATCCTCTTCCTTGTGACAACTAAAGTCCCATCAAGTCTGCCTTTACCTGTACAGTCATTCTGCTATACCTTTAACAGAGGCTCATCTGTGGCATACTTGACACCCCTTCTGACAATCGCTGTTTTTCTTTCCATTGATATTTTCAATTCCTTTTTGCACTTAGTGGTTTAAAGAATCCATCGGCAAGGTCACTCTGTGCTTAACCCATTCAGCAAAATTCAGAGTATTGAAAAATAGGTCCTGAATGGGTACTTGAGAGTGACAATGGGAGCCTTTCATTTATTGTTGCCTTTATCAGAAAACACCAAGGTGCTAAATAACCTCCCTTCCTTCTTCTTTTTATTTCTCTTTGTATTTTTTTTTCTTCCTTCTCCTTTTTGCTTTTCTTTTTCTTATTCTTCATTCTGTCCATTGCCCAGTATGACTTCCAACCTACAGCTGAGGCAGATGCTTGCCGAAACAAACCAACCGGTGGCCTGAATCTAAGGTCACAGCTCCTCAATAGCATTCTATTGAGATGTAATCTCCCAGATGTAAACTTACCACCTTTAATCCACTCACAAGGACAAAGACTCAGACTAAAAAAAAGAAAAGACGGGAAAGAAAAACCCAGTAAGTGTATTGTACTTGAATTCTGGCTCTAATTGGACACATCCCACCCCTCAGATGGGTGTAAGAATTCTTTGTTGAAAGGGATTAGCATTCTGTCCTATCTAGATTGTCAATTAATGGTCACAAAAGATTGGACTCCCTCCCCCTGTTATGTCAAGTTTCATCGTCAAAGAATAGATTCAGAACAGGGCAGTTGAGAAGAAGTCTTGTGTGCCGAAGGCCACAAACAAAGAAACACCTTTCACAGTTAATTAGTTAAATCCTTGATATAAAATCAATTTTTTCTTTTCCAAATGTGAACAAACAGGATTCAAAAAAGTCTTGAATCTTCTTATAAAATGAAGTATAAGGATTCACTATTTATTTTTTGTTTAGAAAAGCAAGAAAAAAAATAGAACTGCCATCTGGGATATAATCTATGAATTCCTTGTGGTGAACGATTTAGTATTAATTCCTAAAAGCTGTGAAAAGTTTATTATTTACTGGCTGGCACTGTGCACACTGGAATCAGCCAGTGAGTTACAACTGGCAGTGTTTCGTGAACTGTGTGTGTGGTTGAGCGGTTGTGATTATACTGTCACACATAACAGCAAGCAGTGGGAGGTCACAAGCTAAAAAGTTGGCAGCCAGTACTTGCAGAGTTGCTTGCTTGAGGTGACGGGCTTAGCCAGTGAGTCAGTCACTGAGTTAGACAGACAGTTAGTGTGAGGACCACAGAAGAACTTGAGTCTACTGATTTTTGCTCTTGTATGCATTCAAGTTAGGAGAGAAGGAAATTAAAGATTCTTCTTGGAGTTTTGGAGGACTGAATTACATTAGCCTGTATTAGTAGTAAGTTTATAATTTCATGATTTGTCAATAATTTCTCATTTTTGTTGTGAAATAGGCTTTTGTTAAGGAATTTGGTGGTTAGACCAAAAATATTGTTAACTGTTGTTGTGTAAATTATGTATTGTTCTGTGAAATCATCAGTCAAGACTATGTTGGTCTTATTTTTTTTTTCTTTGGATATCTCTTTTTGTTTTAATTGTTAAAGAAAAGTCTCTGAAATAAAGAACTGAAACTATTTTTCTTTTCAGTAGTTTTGGAAAACAAAAGTTTTTGGTTTGGTGTATTTATTCCCTCATGAAAATTTTGAACTTGTTCTTACATAAGTTTTTCATCTTAAGGGTTATATTTTGTGAAGAATATAAAAGATCTGCTTCTATTGTTATTAGTTATTAGGAATCTTCTTTCCCACTGGCTTTTTTACTTCATACATGTAAAAAGAAAGCATTGCTTTAGGTTACATACTTATTCACAAAATGAAATAGCAATGGAACTATACTGTATGTAGACAATTTTCCAATGTAAATGAAGTGTCCCATTGAGTTCATTATTGTAAAATTTTTAACAGGCTAGGGTTCAGAATATCGATCTTGCTTAGTAGGGAATTATGAAGTTATCATAGTATATTATAGGCCCTGGGAAAGTCTGAAAGAGAATAAATTGGATGAGGGGCTAGCTGTGGAAGGAGGGGATGGAGGGTGTTCTCGCTTACTGAAAATTTAGAATATCATTGTGTTTGTCACTGCATTTGAGACTGTCCTGAATTTTATAATATTTTGCACTTTTATTTCCTAATTTTCATTTAGTAGGATGAGGGTTTAATAAATGTTCTCTCACTAGAAAAGGAAACCAGTTACTAGCAACACTAGGTTTCTATGCAAACTTTCTTTAGTATAGGCCAGATATGGACTCAGATAGCATTTACGTACTGTAAACCTCATAAACCTTAAAATTTTCAGTTCAGAAATTTGTCCCTTCAGTAACATTGTACACATTTTTCACATCTCTGTGATGAAGGTACCATTTGTATTTTGTAGGCTAACACCTCTTCCAATAGTTGTTTGTTATAGTTCATACTTTTGTTTTTTGTTGTTTGTTTATTTGTTTGTTTTACGTTGATATTAAATCAAACAACACCATCTCACCTTTTTTGGGGGGGAGTAGGGGTGGGGGATCTGGAAGGAAACATCCAGCATAATCTCTTTCTTTTTTACATGCATCCAATGTAACTGTGATTTAATACAGGCTATAGTGTTTTTATTTTTGTACAGTTTCATCTCTACTACCAAGATACACAAATATGTAGGTACCAAACGTTGGTATGTGCATGTTGGTGTTAATCTCTGCTACACGCTTTAGAAACAGATTTGAAAATAAGGGCTGGAAAACTGTCACTGTCCTTAAATGTACTACTTCTTGGTGATTCCCCGATGCATATCGAATAATTAACAAAACTGAAGTACAAAGGTATAATAATTTACCCCTTAATGTTCGGCACCTTCATTCAACGGTCAGCCGAGTGGGGAAACTTTCATTTTATGAGTTCGTAACAGAGGTTGATGACTTCATTATGTATGTCTATCAAAACAGCTTTGTTAAACATTTGAAATAATTTTGAAATGATTTTCTTTTAAAATAATGTCATCAGGTGAATGTTTAAATGTGAAGTTATGAGCTGCATTATTCTCAAGAAAGATATTTATTTTAATGAGGATATCTGTATGTACAAGTTGTTTTGTCAAAATGTAAAGAGGTGTGAATGAATTTCCATTTGGGCATTTATGTACAGATTATGCTATATTGCCCTTAAAAAGTTCACTTGTGTGGTCATGAGATTGCATTTGCAAACTTGTTTTTTTTTCTCTTTTTTAAATAAGTCATACTTTGTTTTTAAACCTTAGGTTTTTATAAGTTGTTTCAGGTATTGTTTCTCATTTAGATGCTAATAACAGAAGTGATGTGGTAGTCATTTTCAAAAAGGTTAAGCTACTTTACCATGCATTTTCATTTCAAGCATAAACTACCAATTTTCAAGGCTGCCATCCATCACCTTTCACTGTCCTGTGTGAGAAAAAGTCAATACAGATCATGTGCCCTTCTTTTCAAGGAACAGAGACCTTTTTGGAACAAAGGAAGAAAAGAAAAAAAAAAAAACATGAAAAGTTATTCAATAGTTTCAACTAAAACATTGTACATACACTGAGCCATAAACCTGACTTGAGACTGCTAAGGGTTTCCACAGAGTAAAGTTTTGCATTTTGCCAGTTTTGGTGATTAGTTCCCTTACCTTTAATACCATGCACAATAGATTGTCAGCCAATGAAGGTTTGATCAAGTATTGAGGGACACGATATTCTGTGTACATACTGGAAAGATCTTAAAAGCATTAAAGCCTAACATTTTAGACGGAATAGCTGTTTAATTTTCTTCATCCTTGTGACATTTATTCAGAGTTCATTATTATTGTAAATTGCATCGTATAATTATCCTGTGACTTTACCAGTATTTGAAGTTAAAAAATACCTAAGGTTGTTTTGCAACAATTTACCAATGTATAAAGTCATAATAACTTTCTTCTTAGACAATGTTGTTTTCCATCAGAGCTCAAAACCTCTGTTAACAAGTCAGCATGCATGTTATTTTCACTATAGTCAAATGCGATGCGATTCATTGACTCAGAGTTCAGAAAAAAAGTGGTTTCCCTGGTGTTTTCTGAGTGTAGAGCAAGAACCTTTTAAACAAATGTTTAGTCAAAAAATTGAAATTGCCTTTGCAGTTTTATTTTAACAAGAAAAATGTTTAATTGCTACCATTTTATAGCTCCCAGCAAACATTGTTAAATTTAAACCCAAGCCATGCAATGGGATGATTAATTTCATTTCAGTTTCTCAGTGAATTCATGTACTTTGACCTGCTATAGCAGCAGCATTGAATGGTCGTAAAATGAAGATGATGAATTTTTAAGCTACATCTGCAACTTATTCTTATTTTAGGAAGATAATTATTCTGGGCCCTGTTGTGAAAAATTGCTTTGATCTCATGTTTTGATTAATTTGAATAAATATTGCAATTTGTCGTGATAAAAAGGCTCAGTTGCATTATGCATAGGTTGATGGTCATATCCAATGCCTTTCTAAGCTATAAGTCTTCTTGTAGGTTATAATTTATTTTAAAAGTCTGTTGAATTCGTTTTCTTTAGGACCTATAGCAAAATTCACACATCCACACAAATAGTTCTGACATAAACAAAAGTTAATACCTTGGAACAAATTTAAGTTTGGGGAAAGCCAAAAATAAAACTTTCTTTGCTTAATAATAAATACCATATGCCTTTGACTGGTAAACATTTAGAATGATTCTATTGCCTATAAATCTAATTTTGCAGGATTCCATCTATAAGTCTTTATATGTTGTTTTTAATCTTCTGATAGCTTGATCCCAGGGCCAAAACTAAGGATAAAATTAAATTAATAGAGATCAGTGTATACTTGATTTGATTATTGTCCATGTAGAAGTGGTTGCCCTCCTTATAACAGTGACCCTTTATTTTACAATACAGTAGGAATTATTTATGGAATATAGCCGTTGTTGGACCTTCTGAGGTCAGTTTATCCATTAGGAGGCAGAGTTTCATCAAACCTTATGCATCAATTGTGCAAGTTTTAATACTCTCCTAAATACTAAGACTGAAAATCAAGCTAACAAAGTGGAGTTTGGGACAAATTTTAAATTTGATTGAGAAATTCAAATCAAATGAGGTCCGTTTACAATCTGTTAGACTGTTCTGTTTTAATCAAAATTGCAATTTATTCCTGATTTCAATCTATTTGAATTGAGATTTGTAGTTGAATCATAGCTGCTTGGACATCTTCTATCCTAAACCTGGTCAAAAATACAGTTACTTAAATTTGGATTTGTAACCTTGGTATCCTAATTGATGAAAATGTGACCCTTTTTGATCAGTTTCATCATGCAACATTTTTTTTTGTCAGTGAATTGTTAAATTAATGATAATTGATTGATTTACCTTTAAATAAGCAATATTTAAGATCAAAAACATTGTGATGATAGGGATAGGGACAAAAGTAGAAATTTGAAAGATTTATTCAACCTACATGTACCAAAATATGGTTGAGTGACTAACTTGGATTATTACATCCTTTTGGAAGATAAGAACAAGTTTGTTTGCTATTTCAACCAAGTCTCTCATCTGTTTGTCAAGTTTTGGAGGGTCAAAATGTTTTTTACAAGGGAGAGAATTTTTGTATGGGCCCCCATTTTTTTAGGCCTGATTTTATCATTCAGAATGTAAAATATTTTGATGTAGAAAATGCATCAAGTTCTTTCAATTTTATACACGGACACACTGAAAATGAAACGCTCTTTCTTACAAAGACCTGTCATTCCCCAAATTTGTCATAAAACATCTTTCATAGGAATAAACCAGAACCCGCTTTTTAGTTTAGATTAGAATAATCTTTTGACATGGTCCACGTACCACAGATATAAATTAGTGAAAAGGAAGAGTTCAAAAAATACCAGGGTGATATTTAGATGAATATGGACTGTTTACATACAGAGCTTCACTGGACCGTGAATAAAACTGTAAATATTCATGATTACACTTCGAGTGTCTTTGTTAATATTTAACTCGGTATGCAACTTGTTTGAATAGCAAACCACTCAAAAGGTTGTTTACCGGATTGAATTTTTCTCTCACTCATCATTAATCTCTTCAGTTTATTTGTTTATTGTTGTGGCGATTCAGATACAACAGACAGAAAAAGAATGAATTCTCCACATCTCAGTGATCTCACCACTTGAGTCAGACTATTTATTACCTATAAATAGGATGTTAAACAAAGCAGCCAATTGTCATTCTGAGATGTTTGTTTTTTATGACTTTTTATATGACATGATATGTGATAAACAAACACTTTTTTGAGAAGATAATATTTTTATTTCATAGGATAAAGATCCCTGTCCTTGAGAGGTAGGCAATTTTTTCAAAAAGTCATCAACATGTTTTTGTTAACTTTCAACTTGGACAGGAAATGTTTAAAAGATGTTTCAATATCACCAGAAAATAGTAGATACATTTTGCCCTAAAATAGTAAGTATTCTTTTGAGAAGGGTGGGGGAAGATCAAGGCATGAAGGGTACAGCCTGTCAAACAATGACAGCATTTCAAATACTGATAAAAAATGAACAACTTTTGCCTCATTTGTATGTTCAATAGTATTCACAAAGGCAAAAAGTTCTCTAAAAATTTGTATATTACTGTATCCGCGATATCTCGGTTTACATTTTTTATGCTTCTGACTTGAAATATACAGTTATATAACAAATTCCAGAATGCTTGATAATGGAAAGACATAACCTTACCTTACAGCTAGAGTACCGTAATTTGTTTCAAATGTGTTAGAAAATGATTGTTTATTATTTACTCTGCATTACCAAACTATAGTAGATCAGGGAGCAGTAATTAATAGCTGTGCCTCCTTTGTGAGTTGTGACAACTCTTTCAGGGTTTATCCAGCATGCTAATTTTGGAGGGACAGATATTTTTGTTTGTTTGCTACTTATTGGGGGTGGGGTGGGGACTTCCAAAGATTTCTTTATTATGAGGTGATTAATTTATTACAAATTAAAAAGCTATTTACAAGCATTTTAGCACTTTTTTTGGTAATATTTCTTTCACAATCATTGATTTTACGTAATTTTGATTGTTTTTGAAAACCACAGGAAAAATTTGAGGCGCTTGAAAAGAGTTAAACAATATTTGTTTTTCTTCTGGCCATTGGTGTCAAAAATATTTCGCTAGGATAATACGGCATTGATAACACCATTTATGTGTGCATTCTTTGAATTTCGTTTTGCTGATTTAAAAGGAATCGCTGTTTACTATATGACTTTGACACTGTTTTCCAATAGCTTTTATTCATGCTAATAGATCTGTTGATTTAGTATTTCCTTTTGATAGCCTGAACAAACAATTCCCCTCCCTGAATAGAATAACCACTTTAGAAGTCAGACTCAGCTATGAAGGATGAAATATTCGAAACCTATCAGAGTCACGGTTGAGGGGTCTTGAGCTATTGTTCTGATGCTGTTTGTCGCAAGTGTGAAGGCCTGTAAGATAAATGGAGATAGTTAAATATCTACCATCCATGGAATTCCAGTAATTTCAGAATGCAAATATTTTTGTGACATAAAGTAAGGATGAACTGGGTCATGGTAGGAATGAACAATTGATGCTGTGTGTGCAACTTTAAAATGGTACAAAACTAATCGAAGGTTGTCATGGCAACTGAAAAAATATTTTGATCATGAATTAACCATTCCTTTTTCTTCTTTCAATTCCTTAAAAAATAACAAATTTTGGAAATGTTAGTCCTTAAACATTAATATGAAAGTCATATGATCAACGTTTCAGGTTTGATGAGATTTCTCTTTCTGAACTGGCTTGAAAATGTTATGATTTCAAAAATTTTATATACAATATGCAAATCAATTTTCCAGTAATATGTGGTAAACTAAGAGCAAGAAAGAGCTCTGTTTCCAAATCCTGGAATGTACCATTAAATTGGCAGGAGTTTTTCTTAGTCCCTCAATATACAATCACTTGATGTGAACTTACTGTGGTGAAGAGCAAATGAAAGGCTAGATGGAAGGTTTGCTAGATCAAAGGTTTACTAGACCAAAGATCCTAACTCTATACTTAATCCTAGCCCTAACCTATATCTCTTACCTAAACCCTAAATCTACCTGAGGATAATCCTTAGCCTAATCCTTGACCTTATAATGTATCTTACCTGAATTATAACCCTTCTTCTAACACAAGGTAGGTTTTCGTCCAAAGGCTTCTTTGGTCCAGTGAACCTTCTATCTAGTGAACCTTTGGTCTATGGGTTATCTCTTGGGGTGAACATTTGATAGCATACTAACTTGTATGTTATACCATGTGAATGGGTTTTTGCAGTGAGGATGGTTTTAACCTAGGCAGCAACAGACTGATCATTATACTGTAGGCCATTGCTATCAGTCTCAAATAATCGAACAGGCATAATATAGGCTTTGTGCCTTAAGGAACTTTGAAATGACTGTGAAGAGGCAAATAGAAGCACTTTGGCAAAAGTCCTTTCATCTGGGTGCAGAATGGTTAAAACTAAAATTTTACTCTCTACGAAGTTCTGCTTCCTTAAAGAACTGCTGTTGCTAGAAGGGACACGAAAGCCGTAACTGATCAACTCCTTCACCTTCACACCTTTACATCATGGGTCTGTCATGTGTGGCTTTATCCTGTACTGGCTGAAAAGAACAGATACTACACATGATCTTAGACGAAAAGGGTGTCATCTTCATCACAGTCACAGCAAGTTTGTCTAGTAATACATGTTTTTTTTTGGGGGGGGGTATAAGAATGTCTCACACCACCTCCCCCCCATTCCATATCCCTGTGCTTATGGGGAGTGGAATATGTTGAATTGAACTTTTGTGTATGGATATATACAACCTTTGCTTAGTCATGTTACAGGTGAGTTTTATCAGGCCCATAGCCAGAATAATCAATTGGGGGGGGCACATCAATGTTGGAGTTTTGCCGGCCTGGGGGAGGGATCTATTTCAAGGACTCTAGTAGCAAAATGGTGCGAGATTTTCCATTTTTTCTTCCAATATTTGTATTCCAAAATGGCTGGTCATGTAATAAATTTTTCTTTCTTCAGTGCAAGAACTTTATAGAAAAAATGGGGGGGCACATGCCCCCTCGTGCCCCCTGAGGCTACATGCCCGAGTTTTATAGCAAGCCATCCTGACAAGTATGTTACTGCAAGATTATCCCACAAACTTGGCTAATTTGTACAATAGTGCTTTGAAATCATGCAGTAATGCTTGCAAGTCATACAGTAATGCTTTGAGGTCATGCAGTAATGCTTTGAAGTCAACAATATTACTTACCACAAGTAAGTCTAGTAAAACTAACTGTTTAAAAAAGTGCAGACTGTGTTGGCTTCATTCACATGGTAGTGTTAAACTGCTAAATGCAAGGGGTGTGGTGGTTACCATATGCAAATGAATCTGTTACATTGAAACTCGCAGGTATGAAGACTAAAGTGTAGCTTTGTTCAGGGCAGTATCAAAATGTGCCTCCCATTTTAATTATGAAAAACTACATTTTTGAAAAACTAAAATATAACAACTGAAGGCAATAGGGAGCAACAAGTATGTGGAATTATTTTTTGTTGTCTTGTGTATGGCCATGGAAAGAGAGATACAAAAGATGACTGCCTTTTAAAGACCTGCATGCAAGACAATAGGAGACCACTTCACTGGTATACCACATGATCCTCATAGGTGGAAATCCTGGGGGAAGGGGGGTGCATCCCCCACTTTTTGAAAATGCTCCCGTTGACTTTCATTTTTTTGCACAATAATTTTTGCCTCAAAGACCCAGTATACCTCCCCCTTCCCACTTTTGCACACAAATCTCTGTTACTGTCGATCCACAACAGGGTTTCATAACCACAAAACTTGGAAAGTTGGGAGACCATTACAAAAAGGAGATACTGTAAACAGAAGTAAAACTACAGCAAGGAGAGAGGGTGGGAAAGAGGGAAGGGGCGGGGACTGGAGGATGTTGCTCTTCAGGTTAAGGTTGAGCCTTCTAAGACCAAGTGGGCCCTCCCTGGTGTTTGAGTACTGAAAATCATTAAGCCTATTTGTTAGGCCTGCTTGGTATCATTGTTCCCCCACCTCCCCCCTTTCCCACTAGGCTAGTTATGCCATTGACTGCCAAGAGCAAAAGTCTATAAAGAGGAGAAAGTTGGTAATACATGGAAGTTTTAACACAAGCAAATGTGGCTATAATATAAAAGAACCTTTTGGCTAATGTATGTTTACATGAAATAAACACACAGTTCAGAGAAGAGGATGCCCTCTAGAGCAGTGGCAGAAACAATTTAAAGGTCGCAGTTCCCAGCCCTGAACATCAGCCATTCTGTAAGCCTTCACCCCATACACATTCCCCTGTTCTGCTATATCCTCTCATGCTCTGGCTCCCTCCTCCGGAAAAATAATTCCTCCTCCCCCAGAAAATAAAATGTGAACCCTTTCTCAGGGCTTAAAGCCTCAATTATTAAAGTTCCTTTTACAAAAAAATCATAATTAGTGGTGATGCTGACTCTCCAAGATGTACAGCAGTATCAACATTAGTTACCAAGTACTGTACTTAGCCAATACTTTAGTATTAGTGCTTCTAGCTATCACCTAAAAAATGCTGATGATATATTAGTGGATTTTACTACCACAGCAGGGGCGAAGCTAGATTGAAATTTTTCGGGGAGCCTAGGTATCAAATGAGGAGTCACGGCATTAATCGCAGTCCTGGGGAGGGGTGTCCCTCTTCTTTCAGAAAATTTTGAATGAAAATAGGTGTCCTTGGATGCTATCTGGTACTAAATTTTTCATTTTTAACTAAATTCATGTTAAAAAATTACTTGTTGATTTCATATGGGCACAAAAACATGTTTTTTACACATTTATTTCTTAATTCTTACACATTTTATTAGGACACAAACATTTATTTTGAATTCCTGGATTGGTACTAAGTATGAAAACTTATGTCTGTACAAAGTTTGTTAGGTCAGTCTGTCATGAATGTAATACTATGAATGATGCAAGTTATGTAAAATTTCTTTAAATTTCATTGTGGTATAAAGATGGATCACTAATGGTATTCTCTGACAGAAAATGGTGGACTCTTAACTAAAGGACCATTGTTAACACTCCATCTAGTTCTATAGTGCTCCAGTACCCTGAAAAGGTTATGTATGTGAAGACTAAGACAACAGTTTTGTAAAAATTTTAGAAATACATTACTTGATTCTTGTGTGATTGATAGCCTTCCTTAATTTAAAAGAAAAAATGACAGAGAACAAAAAGGCGAACTGGGACAATTTCTCATCAGTAAATTTATTCAGTGGCCTTAAAAATGGTACATCAGTTGAGCTGCCTGGAAACAAGGTCACAAGGGAAATGGTTTTAATAGTTGTTTCCTTACGTCCTTTCGTCTTGCTTTTGTTGGCTAATTGCTTTAAAATCCAGTACCTCATGTTTGATATATAGATGAACCATCGTTTGAAATACACTCCTAAAAGCCTTTAACAAGAAGGGATGTTGACTCAGTCGAAATTAATAAAAACTTGAGATGTGCAGGAGAGATAACTCAGTGTCCTATAAGAGCATTGTCAAACTAAAGAGGTTTATTTGCGATTGTAACCAGCAATCGGGCTTGAAGACAGTCTTTATGGCTGTCTTGTTTACTCAGAGTAGCATTCAGCTGCTGATAGAGACACGACAAACCATGTTGCCATCCCCTCCTTCTTGTTGACATTCTCTAATGGGTCTATTCTTTTTGTTTACTTGAACTTCAACACCAAATAAAAGGCCAGTTTTGTCCAGCTGTTAGAACCGTAAGGATTTCTAGGCAGTTATTAATGGGAACTGGGTAGTTTTCTTGCATCTTATGTTTTGTAAAAAGGCTATCTCTTGTGTGTACCCTCACTAGGCTATTTTTTATATTTCTTATTATCACCAATACTCCACTGAGTGTCATCTTAATTTTCCTGAAAGCAGATGGTCGTGCAAAAAGGGAGATTCCCTTCTGTAAGTTGAAAAGCCACGGTGTACAGTTACTTAAGTTAAAATGGCTTCATCATCTACGACAGCTTTAAAGAAAATAAGGCTACAAGAAAGCTACCAAAGCAAATATATTAATAAAATTCTTGAGGTGGTGCTTAAATGTAATTCTTAAGAGAGAATTAAAGTTATTTATTATCCAAGGCAGACTTTGCGTCGGAACAACTAAAGTATACTCTTAAATTGCAGCTTAAAATGAGATGGGAATGATAAGATATGAGAAATGAGAGTAATAACAATCTTAATCATAAATCATGACCACAGCTTTATTTGCTTTTTTACCGAAAAGATATTATTTCGATATTTTAATTACCACCATGTGTTGCATGGCCAAGTTATAAATGCCTCTTAATTGGTCAATTAATATATTTTGAGCCAATTCATTGCAATCAGTCATCATTTATTCCTGAAACAGGTGCAATGTATGTGAAAGAGTCCCACTTCCTCTCTTGCAATATAAAATTTTATGCAGGGTTACAGAAGCTCCAACATCAATATTTTCTCAACACAGGCAGCAAGACAGTACTTCACACAAATATGGTGGATAATAAAAAGTCCAAAGTGGGTCTGTATTCTGCAAGCAAAATTGCAGTCACACACAATAGCAGCAACAAGTACTATCGCTCCAAATTTTCCATGTCCATGATCAGTATGATAACTTTATCATAATTTTAATCATCAATGTTACTATCAAACTATAAGTGATTTGCAAAAGTTGTTTGGAAATAAACTTTATAAGCCAGGCCCAACTTTTCTTTTGTTCTACACGCAGTAAAATCTGCAAATCACTTTCTATCATTAATTCCCCCTTCTCTATTCCTTTAAAAGGAAGAAAAATATCCTTACTTTTCTATCAAAGGTAACAAAAAATCTGTTATATTTTTATTGAAATTATTATACATGTGAGGTATCAGTTTATTTTCTTTTTGTTTTATTTCTTTCAGTTTTGTATTAATTCTTTGCATGTTAGTTTATTTTGAAACAATAAAGTGGTTGTTGCTCATATCTTAATTTTGTTATAATTATGCCACCTTTTGAAGTCTCTCACTGAAGTTTTTCTTTGATATTTACGAAAAGTTCTGCAAGCTGTCTGCCACAGCAAGTACAAACCTGAACCTAATCCCAAGAAGAGTACACCTCAAAAGGGACACAAGATTTTACAAATAAGAATGTAAAAGGTTTATTCAATATGTTTAAGTCTCTGAGCATTCCTTTCTTTTTATTGTTCTTTCAGACTCTTGATTTCAAGGAGAAGGTGTCTGCCTGGGTCCATTCTAACCAATCTAAGTTGTCACAATCCTGGACAACATTTGTCCAAGTAGTGGACACCCCAGAAAATTGGAACATGGTGGTTGTTGACTGTGATGACCAGGTAGTTGCATATAATTGAACATAAGTTATTTTTCACTGTTACTCAGGGGTGGCACCAGGATTTGCCCGACCGGAGGGCAGGCTTTTTGACAGGGGGGAGCAACCCCAAGCCTTGACAAAGGTGATAAGTTGCCAAAAGGATGGGGAGTACAAAATTTTTTGCCTTTTTTAAGTGAATGAAATTTGAGAGAAATATTGTAGAAAATTTTAAGTATTTTGAATTTTAGGGAAGAAAATTTGAACAATTTGGGGTATTTTTAAAAAAACATTTGGGGTCTTTATTGAAGAATCTGCCCTTCCTTTGAGCAACATCAAGCATATCGACAGGACAACTGAAGGTCATTGGGATTACATATTTTATTGAATGGATTAACGGTCCCCAATGAAATCAGCAAATTTCCCTGCCCAGGGGGACAGCCTACCCTGACGGGGGCCACACCCCATCGGTGCTACCCCTGCTGTTACAGTGTTTTGGGGTGATCAATTGAACAATTTTGATTAAAGGCATTCAAGTTTTTTTCGTTCATGTTAGTTTTATACATAGGCATAGCATGCTTACTTGTAGAACATTTGTGGCTAGGCTTTCTTTTGTAGCATCACAGGAAGGGGAGGGAATGGGACATTACCACCAAATTTTTCTCAGGTATCACAGTCTAAATTACATACCCTCTTAATGGGTATACATAACTGCTTTCAGCTGCCACCTGATGGGGTATAGCCAGTGCTATTCTGATTAGCACGTCTTTTTTGTATAATGCAAAAGGTATGCACGAAAAATGTCGGTCATTATAACAGAGGAGGCCATGATAGCTCTTTATCTTTTTTTTTTTCATTTTGTTTCATTCTTTGTTTTGAGACAACAATGAAAAGGTCCACAACCATTTTAATTTGACTTGTTGAACTTTACAGCCAGTTTAAAATCTCATCAGTACTTATCACTCTGGTGTAGGGTCCTCGACAAACCAATTCATGCTTTCTGACCGTGCATAAATGTTAAACTTATCTGCCTCCTAGTACTGCTGTTGAATTAGAGATGGTGAAGTCTGCATTTACACAAAGGACATAACAATTTTTAGATGAAAATAGCATCCATTGAGCTCAAAATATTAGTCCTAAATAGATAAAAAGAATTAAGAAATTGTAGACCCACATTTCACCAGCTGTGAAAGTCAACTTAATGCAGTACGTCACTTTCTTTATTTAACCTGTTTCTAAAATAAAGCTGTAAAACTAGCAGATGGCCTATGAAGCCTTCCATACCCATCCCCTCTAGAATACATTGTAATACTTGAGTGGTTTGGTATAAATCTTGTTCTCATACTAATGGCTGCATTATATTTTGTAAAAGATAGCTCCTTGAAACCATCTACTGGTATACTAATGTGATGGACTCACCATATGTTACCGTTATTGCTTTTATGGTCACAAAGTCCACTAGTCTGTAAGTGTAGTACAAACTGTACATACTAGGTACAGATAACCACGGTTGTGGTTATTTTGAACAGAACTAATGCTTTTTCTCGACCAGCAATGAACTTGCTATATATATATATGAAGATGTCCTCAATTTTCCTTTTGTTGGACAAAATGAAAAAAAAAAAGAGTTTTCGGAAAATGCTACGTGGGACAAATAGTTCAAGTTGGTGTAATTCCCTGAAATTTTGTTGGGGGTGGGGGGGAGCTTGGAATTGCAAACTTAGTGGCACCATCCAAGGGGAGCACCACCAAATTGGCAGCTGGTGTTCCATGTACAAAGAAAATACTTTATACCTTAAAATATGTCCTAGATTGCTGGAATTTGGCTCTTATGATCCAAGGCCTAATATTTTGTCCTTAGAAACTCTTCCCCTCCCCCCCCCCCCCATCCTGCATCTGCAGTGGTGAATTTTTTTTTTTTATGAAAAGTAAAATTTGGGCTGACAACCCTCCCAGGACTCAGCCCCATAAGTACACCACTGTGTATGGACTATACACTTGCCTAACACACTAGGTGCTACTGAATAGGTCCACCACTGTAGGCAATGCAGTTTTTACAAAAATATTTTGAGATTCCAGTTGTGTGGATAGAACTCATCCCCTTTTTTTGGAGTAGTTTCCTCTTGCCCAAAAATGCCCACTTGCCTACTTTAATAAAGACCAAAATACTTTATACCTTAAAATATGTCCTAGATTGCTGGAATTTGGCTCTTATGATCCAAGGCCTAATATTTTGTCCTTAGAAACTCTTCCCCTCCCCCCCCCATCCTGCATCTGCAGTGGTGAATTATGTGGTGAATTATGTGCTGAAGTATGTTTTTCAGTTTTTTGGGGGAAGAAGGGGGGTACAGACAGGGAATTCATAGAGGGTTGTATTTTTGTATGACATTTGCATAGATGCACTTCACAGTGATGCACATTTAAAATGAAAAAGAATGAAGGGGATGGGGGCAGGAGCCAAGAGGTGTAAAATGTTTATTTGCACTGGTCCAAATAGTGTGTAATGGCTATGCCTGCCCTTGAAATTTTCCATTTCTTTCACAGAGAAGTTTCATTTTTGTAGTAGTGAAGAAATGCTTCTATGGCAACTATCTGGATTCATTTTTGAAATTTTTTTATTCTGTGAATTCAGGTTCATGTGATATGTACTGTATCTCTCTCCACAGATGTTTTACAAATCTAGCAAGCCAATCATGGCTGGTGAAGAGCTGTATGTGAAACAAAGCCAAGATGAAAACAACAGACATGAGGGCTTACATTCTCCAGTTACAAATCAAGGTAGGTCTGAACTTAAAAGAGGCATGGGGGAGGGGGATGGAGGGAGGAATAAGAGGGGAAGCATTTGAAAATTTGATGCAATATTGGTATCTTTACTTTCACAGCTACTTTTAAGAGGGATGGTTTGGTTTTATGTGGATGTCAGGAACGGTGAACACAAGGACCGCGGAAATATGGGGCTACAGCGGCTGTAGTCCCCGCACTTTTTCTGCCATGGCATTTTGAGCTGCCTTAACCTGGGAACTGGGGCTTTGTTTTTAATAATTAATAACTCAGGCCTTGAAGGGCAGTTGTTTTATGATGCTAAGCAACCAAAAATATGGCTTATGAATTACAACTTCACATCAGGTGGCTACCAACTTAGCAATTTAGATCAAATTTGGTTTCTTTTGAAAAGCCAGTTCAGATGAGAAAACCGTAGAATGCTCTTGGATGAAAAACCCACCTTACTTTGACCCGGCCAGGGATCAAACCCCGAACCTCCCGGTTGCCAAGCTTCATCGCTTCAAATGCTGCCATCTTTATCCACTCGGCCACAGCACCAGTTTAATGACTTGAGCACATTGGGCCCCTCTGATGATTAGCCCCCCCCCACTTTGAAATTGGCCAGCGGTCCCTGGAACAATACTTGTATTTTCTTGAACATATTGGGCCCATTTGGTAGTTAGCTCCCCCCCACTCTGAAATTGGCTCGCAGTCCCTGGAACAATAGTTGTATCGACAGTAACAAGGTCCCAGGGGCCTGGAAAAGACAGAGTTTTACTTTTACTTTGCAGGTCTGCAAAAGTTATGGAATTTTGATCAAATGTCAGTAGTTACTGAAAAGTGATATAATTTTGTTGAAATGACAAAAGTCACTCAAAAGTCATAGAATTTTGTTCAAATGACAAGTCACTCAAAAGTAATGGAATTTTGTTCAAATAACAGAGTCACTTAAAAGGCATGGAATTTTGTTCAAATGACAAGTCACTGAAAGGCCCTAAAATTTTGTTCAAATGACAGAAGCACTAAAATATTATGGATCTTCTTCAAATGAAAGAAGTCACTAAAAAGTCATGGAAGTTTGTTCAAATGACAGGAAGACATTGAAAAGTCATGGAAGTTTGTTCAAATGACAGCAGTTACTAAAAAGTCATGGGATTTTTTTCAAATGACTGAAGTTACCTAATAAAGTCATGGAATTTTTTCCAAATGATGGAAGTCACTGAAAAGTCATGTAATTTTGTGGTGACAGTTTGATTCTCTTTAAAGGGCAAAAGCAGTCTTCCCAAACTTATTTAAAACCGGCAACCGATAAATGTCACAAATTTCCTCTTCTTTCTCTTCCAAATATCTTTCATGATACTTTAGGACATGAATATTGCATATTCAAGGTAAACCAAGCAGTTGTTCGTCATAAAATTCACAATTAAGTGAGTCACATGATTCTCAAGAGCCATTCATGAAATAGGATAGTCTACTACACTGATACATTTTGGGGTAACTGCATTTTCCCTTTAATTGCATGTGCAATGCATTAATCTACCAGATTGTTCATTCATTTGTTCAGTGTATAACATCATGGATTTTTAAGTTTGAACATAAATTGGTCATACAAGATTCATTCAGGACATTTCTGTTTTGGTCTACACATGTGCAGTACCTAGCTTCGAGTTGTATTATAATCACATGTATTTTATTCATTGCAGGAGAGATGCCACCAAGTCCAAAAAATGGCAGATGTTATACTCCCCCACAGGAGGACAGACAGGAAACAAAAACTGAAAGCAGGGCCTGTGAGAGGAATGATTATTCAGAGAGAGGGGAATTCCAGTGCCCTTACTGCCCGATGACCTTCACCTGGAAGTCTGCCCTCATGCAGCACCAGGAAACAAACCATGATGATGAACGGACATTCCTCTGTGAAAACTGTGACAAAACTTTCACCGACCCGAGTAACCTGCAGCGTCACATACGTACCCAACATACCGGTGCACGATCTCATACCTGTCCTGAATGTGGCAAGACATTTGCGACATCAAGCGGTCTTAAACAGCATACTCACATACACAGCAGTATAAAGCCCTTCATTTGCGAAGTATGCCTGAAATCCTACACTCAGTTCTCCAACCTCTGCAGGCACAAGAGGATGCATGCCGACTGCAGGACACAGCTCAAATGCTCCACATGTGGGCAGTTATTTACAACGGTCACCTCCTTAAACAAACATCGCAGATTTTGTCACAGCGCAGGCCACCTCATCAACAAGCATTTGTCCCCAACCTCACCTGCAGTGCCCCAGCCAATGCACCAACCCAGCATTTTACCATACAGTCCCCCTCTTATTGGCCTACCCCCTAATGCCCTCTATCAGGCAAGCCTTGCTCAGATGTGGAATGCTCATCAAGCCTTACTTGCACAATCATTCAGTAAAGCAATGTTGCCAAGTCCTTACCTAATGGGGTACCCACCACTCTCGGCTCAAGGACCCATCTACCCAAGTCTCAACCCAGGAGCTTGCTTACCGGGCCTTAGAGAAGGCCAAGGTAAGTTGGTGGGTCACTTTCCTCATCATGATTGGATGAAGCCAAATTCCACTTCACCTGGCAGCAGAGATGGCCAGGACAGTAATGATGAAAGTAAAGAACTGAGAGAAAAGACCAAAGATGAGCACTCTGAAAAAGAGGATGATGGTGATAATGATGCTAAAGAGCCTCAGATCAAAAGGATGAAGACAGAATCACCATGTCCATCTCATCCATCTCGTCCATCAAGCTTCGGGAACGGTATCCCTAGTCCCACCAGGAGTGATACAACACCTATTGGAGTAAACCAGGCAAGGGAGCAGTTGGAAGACAACCATGACAGACATTCTCCACTTTCAGCAAAGTCAGAATGCCAACCTTCTCCATCACCTGCGACATCCCCATTTCAGGAGAAGCGAGAATCAGCATTTTCGCGCCCGGACTTGTCTCCCTTATCTCGCAGTAAGAGCAGAGACGGGATGACCCAGCCTCGGAAACCTGAGGAACAGCCCCTTGACCTCACAATGCAGAAAACGCCCTCTCCTAATGGATTACTGTCAACTATTTCTCCTTTAAGCACCAGCTTCACCAAAGAACATTTACGCAGTCTCTCAGAGGATGGAGATAAAAGCACCAACAGGATGCTGAAATTTCCTTTCCCTCACCTTCCCACCTCATTTGATCCTATGTATAAGGTCAAGTTGGAGCAGCAGCAACTTGCTGAACAATATACTAGATCAGCAATAACAAGCAGTCTTCCAGGTATTACCCCATTTCCCCCTCCTGGCCTCCTCAGTACCTCTCAAGCAGCCTTTTTAAAGTACCATAACATGCCAAGCAGGCAGTTTCCATTTGGTGGAGGGGTTATGTATCCCACCTCTAGCAAAGACATGATGATTCGTGGCGGCAAAGACAGGTACACATGCAAATTTTGCGGTAAGCTCTTTCCTCGATCTGCTAACCTGACACGCCACTTGCGCACCCATACCGGAGAGCAGCCGTACTCCTGCAAGTACTGTGACCGTTCCTTCAGCATCTCATCTAACCTTCAGCGCCATGTGCGTAACATTCACAATAAAGAGAAACCCTTCAAGTGTCCATTGTGCGATCGGTGTTTTGGGCAGCAGACAAACCTAGACCGACACTTGAAAAAGCATGACAATGAACAAAATGGTGAGATATCAACGACTAGTGTCAAGAGAGGTGACCAAAGTGGTGAGAGGCTAGGAGATGATGTTCCACAAAAAAATGGTGAAGAGAAAGCAATTTCCATTAATGGGGAGATTGATGGAACCTACCATCTCAACAGTCCTGGTATACCTAGTACGGAGATGACCAAAACCCCTGGAGAAATGACTTCCTTGGCAGAAAGTCCATTGAGAGTGTCAGAAACTGCTCAACCACTCAAAATAAAGTTTAAAATAGCTCAGGGGAGGTCCCCTCTCAGTCACAATGGTATATGGAAGAAAGCCTCTGAAGAAAAACTGGACGTGACAATTCCAAGGGAGGATGACGAAGAATCTAATGGTGGGGACAGTAGAGCAGCAGAATCTAGTGAGCCAACGACACCGGATGGAAAGGGTGATCTTCCAGGTGACAGGGCAATGTTTGAACAGGACAGCAAATTTCAAGCGTACTCTTGCATTGTTGTGACTGACAGTACCAATGGTTGGGAAGCATCAGGCATAGGCAAAAGTGGTACAAAAATAGAAGACCTCCATGAGGCAAAGGCAATATCTACTTAAACCTCCAGGCAAATTTTGTTGTGATAAAAAAATTTGAAGTGGGAAATAAGTCTCGACAAAGTTGGTACAAAACTGTATTTGGGAGGGTAACAGTGGTAGCCGCTTTATAGGAATCATAGCAATCTGGTAAAGGTGTAGATGTAATTGGGGAATTTCTTGAAAGGGACTTGGCAATATATCGAAAGATTTGAAACATGATAACAAAATTAGGGTCAGCCCTTGGTTAGTTAGTTAGATGAGGTTTAACAGCCCAGTTTCCAACCAATTGGTTCAAGTCGAGCCGGCCACAGCCGTTTTTCCAGTTGTGGCTCACTGGCTCGTTTTCCCTTACCCCATTGCTTATGCGGAGCATCACGCGCAACGGCAGATGGTTCCATTTTTAAAGTCTTTGGTATGACTCGACCTTGGTACTTCTAATAATAATAATACAACTTTAAGTGAGACCACTATGTGTCATTACACAAATCGATTCAACAACTCAGTAGTACGAACAATTGGTAAATAGCAATAATAAGGTAGTAAATTTCTTCACATATTTGATCCAGTGAGTGTGTATGAAGTTAAGTCCCTTGTGCAGTGTGCTGTCGAAAGATTTCTGGGTTTGGAGGGGACGGAGAGGGTTTTAGCATTTTTAAGGAAATTTTGGATGTTTCTAAGAAATGAAAACATTCAAACTGAAAATAATGGGTGGGGGGATGCATAGCCTCTCCAGCCCCGGATTTTGATGGCTGTGCTGTGCAACACAATTTATAGAGAAAAGATGATATCATAGAATGCAATCCTGCCTCTTCAAGTTAATAAAAATTAACTGTTGATAAAATCCACAAAACAGTGTGGGGTGAAAGGGGGGGGGTGTTGATTCTTAATTAACAACAGCAAAATATTGCAGGCATGTTTATGAGATGGATTGCAAATATTTTCCCCCCATTCCATTTACTTTTGGGATCTGGCAATAATTTTTTTCATAACAAAGGTTTTCTTTTGTATTTGTGGGCAAATCAAAGTACATATTTGTAGCCATATGTCAACCATTCTCCTTTGCACTTTAGTGCATACTGCTAAACCAGAATGAGAGAAATAGCTGAGCACAATGTTTTTAATTTTCTGGTTTTGAATAAGACAACTTTTGATGACAATGGGAACGTGCATATAATGTAAATTTTTTTACTGACTTAAGGATTTCTTTCAGTCCCTCTATTTTCTTCATTTTCATTCTTGATATTGTAGCAGCGAGATATATCTCGCATTTCTAGACCTGGCAAGCCATTCGATGCCATTTGTATATATAACTATTTAATACATTTTTACATTTTTCAGCCCTCTTTTAAAGGTCTGTCAACCCTTAAATTTTAGCAAGTGCCTTTTGACAGCAGAGGAAATGGTATGATTTGTAACCTGCTTTTTCTCCCACCATCAGCTCAATTCCCACCGAAATTGGTCAGTCCAAATGAAATTGTACCAACTTGAAAAACTTCTATTTTTATATGATGCAGGTATTAACTTGCAGTCATTTTGTATGGTCATTCAAGAATTTTTAGTTAGAAATTTAGGCAAACTTCATTATTTTGACAAGTTCTTGTAACATTGTGGTGCTGTAAACTTTGTTTGTGGACTGTGGCTCATATCCACCAGTCTTCTCTGAATGAAGTTCCTGAAAATGATTTAAAGATTGATTGGAAGGGGGGGGGGTGGGGGCACTGCATTGAAATAGGCAATCCTCACATTTTCTTACCTCCACAAGAACTAAAATGCCCATGCAGTACCTACCATATTTTTATGAAAAAAAAAACTGTTTGAACTTATTATCTTTCAGTTGCTGGTTTAGAAATTAAACAGACTTGGAACTTTGTTGATGATAATTGGTGTAACTTTTCATTGTATCTTACTTGCTAGATAAAAATGGCATGTTCTCTTCAATGTTTTTAGAAATATTGGGCAGAATAGTTAGGTGCACATTATGGTGGATCATGTGCTGAGCAAATGTTTGACTGTGACCTTGTGCCTTTATACTTTCATTTAATTGTTGTGGAGAGAGCTCCAACCTTGTTGGACCTTTGACTTGGGGAGCCCAGCTTTTTTGTCCAAATTTCTGGACTATTAAGTAGGACTCTGCTTGAATATTTTCACAGATTCTGCCCAAAGTTTAGGTTGTCCAAAATTTTGGGGCAGTGGTATTTCTTCCCCCTCCTTATATGACTACTTACAGAGGGAAGGGGTGGGAGTTATAGGTCTGAAATTTCTTGTAGCTTTCTTTTTTTTTATTTTACTGTGACACAATGAAACAAGTAATATGTCTCAGGAAAAGTACTGGTGTTCTATATTTTCATTGAATAGGTAAACTTCACGCTTAAGGATATTGTATCCAGTTATTTATGCTCATAATGCACAAAGTGATTCATGGAGTTTTGCTGTCATATTAATAGTTTCTTTAACGAGATCTGGTAATATTTAGCTGTTATCTTGGAAAGTTTAGAATTCAACTGTTCATACATTTAATAACTCCATAACAAAGGTGCCATATATGTAAGATGATCTTTGTGCTTTAAAATTGAAATATTTCCTGGTAAAAAAACAGGGCTTTTGTATCAAATCTTCAGCATGAAATAAAAGGATCTTTAGAAATTTATACTTGTTAATTAAACATTGAGCTATCAGTAAACCCCATTAAGTCATTAAATATCTGATTTGATCATTCCTTTTATCAATCACAAATATATTTCCTTTTTTTTCTGAAATAAGTATTGCAAGTTTAACTTGTAAAATATCATTCCTTCATCAAGTAGAACAGGTGAAAAAAAAAATTAAAGAATATGGATATGGGGAAATGTAATTTTATCACACAAGAAGTCATTAAAATCTCTAAATGATGGTTATCTTTGACTCTATTATGTAATCATTTAGTATACAGCAAGTACAAGGTGCCTTTAAGACATTAACAAGGTTAATGGGTCTTCATGTAGTCCTATTCTTCCTTTAGTTTATACTGTGACTTTTTTCCTCTTCTCACAAAGTTTGCCAAAGTAGTGCCTAAGGAAGAGGGTTGGTGCCAAAGCATTTCTCTAGCCTTTGTACAATGTACTGTAGATACTTGATAATGAACATTTTCACGTCATCTGTAGAATGGAACCTCTAGGGGATATTAAAACGTCTGAAATACACTTCAAAAATGTAATTTTATTTTTCGTCTTTTTATGGGTGTCTTGTGATCTGATTGGCAATTAAAATCTTCCTTTGAAACTTAAATATAAGAATTAACACTATCTAAACTTACCCCCCCCCCCTTCCCAACAACTTGTTTCTGAAGTGAATGGAAAGATGTAAAATGAACAACAAAGCTTAAAGGGAAAATGCAGTCCCCCCAATTTGAGCTAGTGTACCCTGCACTAGTTCAGGAATGGCTCATATCAATCATGTGACAATATTTTTATCACTTATATGTTAAATTTATGCAGAATAACTCCTTGGTTTACCTCCAATATTCAATGAATTTATCAGGAAATATTGCAAAAAATACTTGTGAGAGAAATAAGAGAAGATCTATAAGATTCAGCAAATTTTTGAAAATAAACTTGGGTTGACTGCCTTCTCCCTTTAAGCTATGATATTTGCAGCACAATGAAAATTTGAGAGATGCTATGAGTAAAGTATTAAAAAAACCTTTTCCATTGTCTCAAAATGACTTTTGCGTTAATGTACCTTTAAGCTATGCCTAGGAGCAATTCTACTGCTCAGCCAATGCCAAATTTTGGGTCAATCCCTAGCTGATCTGATGTATCTATACCTAGAGGAAAAAGTTTTTGGAAGACTGTCATATACTCCTGAATTGAAAATGTGAATGAAAAATGATACCAAGTACCTACTGCAAATTCTCCAGTTTTTGCTTTATGTAATGCCAACTATAGATCATACAGCACCAAAATGCTCCTTATATGTTTCCTTCCACCCCAGACATGGAATATGCACTATGTACTCACATATCTCTAAACATGCTCTTCTGGCATCCTACTACAGGGAAAGAGGGGGGCTAGGGTGGTGGGGGGAGCTCTAGCTCCCTGAAAAAATTTCTTAGCCCCACAAAATTGTGCAAAATTTTATAGAGGCTAGTAGTGGTGGAGACAGATATGCTCAGAAAATATTCAAGTGGTTGTTTCTCCCATTTCACTAGGGTCAATGGCAGCCAGTTGCAATGAGAAAATGTTCAAAAATTGGACATTATGACTAAATGAATAATTTCTTAAGGAAAAAAGGACAAGGACTCGTAGAGGAATAGTGAATGTAAACAAAGCTGCAGAAGAGACCAACCATCTTTAACAAGGTGAATTGAAAACAATTGCAGATATAGGATAGCTGTTTTTCTACTGTCCAGTTCCATGTTTACAGACTTACCAAATCTCACAGTTTCACCATGAGTCTCATGATTTGGGGCATTGTCTGATGGTGAAAACATCAGATAACACAGTGAAAACCACTTTGAGGCAATGCCAGATAAGTTTCCTTATTTAGACCAAGATCAGGGCTTTCTATTGCTGGTTTGAATTATTATTGAATCACAGATGTATTGATGTTTGAAAAGTGACTATTTTTTTCAAACAGTCGGCGTTGTAGATGGCATCTTCACTTCATTAAGAGGGTGAACAAAAAAATCTAAAATCTTCCTAGTGCAAAAAACACTTTATTATAACATACGAGACAATTAAAATCTCTAGGTTTTGAGATGTGATTTCCCGGTTTTCTGGTGAGAACCTCAAGGTTTGCTATTTTTGAGATTGGCAAGTATGTGTATATACAACTCTTACTGAAGTCATTGTAGGTTGACAATCTGATGTCAAGTAGGGTGACTGTTTCCAAATTCACAGAAAGGACATAACTGTCCTTAACCATGTCACTGCTAAACAATGACACTGCAGGGCCGATTTTTCTTCATCCAATATTTGCAACATTTTTCATTGTGACCTCTCACACTTATTCAAGAAAGACAATCTATTTCCAGCCTCAAGGAATGCCATACAGTGTACAGGCTGCCCCAAACCTAGACAATCTGGCAAAAAGTGGGAAGAATGATGTCAAATGACTAATGTGAAGTATTCTCCATATATCTCCACTATTATGCATTGTCCTATTCCTCATTTTGTTAATTCAATTTGGTCATACATTAATAATCCGACTTGACGACCTTGACATAAATTGGTACACATTTGAAAGCTGAAGTAGGGCAATGGGCCAGGCAATATGTAGGCTAGGCACACATACCTTGGCCATGAAATTTGTTCAATAATGCAGACAGCTCAAGCATGGTTGCATGTATTAATTACCACTTCTAACTGTTAACCTGTCCTCAATTTGAAATACAATGGATCAAGTTGAAAGCCATAAATCTTGTTTTCTAACTAGAAAGCCAAAAGGCTTAGTGATTCCTTGCCATATGATATATTGTAACAAGATTGAGTCACCCACATGACAA
>WURT03355380.1:0-23865 GCA_009936505.3 Holothuria glaberrima | reverse complement strand
CGCCCTCCTCATGAGGAATATTGGTGTACAGTGACGTAACGTCCATGGTAACGAGAAGAGCTTCTGTTGGGAGGGTATCCATATATATATATATATATACACATATATATATATAAATATATATATATATATGTACAAAATAATGTATTTACGCAAGCATATTTTCCTCAGTAGTCTAAGTTTCTCGCCCTTCCGGCGATCATCGGGTGAGCTGACTAATGTCTAACCTATACGGTACCAATACACTTATTTCTTTCTAGCACGGCTCGGTGATCGCGGTCTATGCCTGCACTTTATAATGAGCTCAGCTCTTTTGTTTAAGCAGCTTCCGTTTCTGCTCCTCTGAATTTCCAGTCTCTCATCTTGACGTAAGCTACAGGACCCCGATCGGCCAGATACCGTATTCGATTTTCGGATTATTTGCCATGTAATTTTGTACGGGCTATAAGTTTACTGTAAATCCCAGATATGTTTAGACAACTCGGTTTCCTTGGCGTATTTTTTGTTGCGGAACGATTTAGTATGATTATTGTATTGTTCCTTGAAGGTTTTCCCGGCTAGACCAACATAACATCTATCGCCATTGCTAGTACTTACGGTAGCCTTGTACACTATTGCCTTGGATAAGCATTTCACTTGGAGCGGGCATGCTTCTTTGACCCAGGCTGCAGTTGCATTGCCTTTTGTCTTCAGGCTCCCTCGCATTATTAATGCGGGAGTTATGCAATCCCGTATTCCTCATACAACTTTAACTTATCTTTACGCTGTTAGTATTACAAATCTTATGTAGTTTGCTACCCTCGGGGAAATGCTTATCCAGTGCTTTCAGAAAGTTTCTTCCTACATCGGTTTTGACATTACAACTATATGGGGGTTGAACCAAACAATAATTCTTTTACGAGTTTTCTTCTTATGCACCCTTTCCCCTGTTCTAAACTCTAGTTGGCTACTGAAAACGCTGTTCTCCAGGGCCTGGCCGTATTCTGTTGCAACACTATTAAACACCTGAGCATTACATGAGAGTTCAGACAGTCTTTTGTCAACAGCTGATGGGATGTTTTTAATTATGGACGGTGGATGATTGGAATTAGCATTAATATACATGGGGGTGTCATTAGGTTTTCGGAAAGGCTTATAAACTCCTATCTTAGGCCCAGGTTGACGTACCTTGAGACCTAGTTGCTTAAACAGCTGCACTACGGGCCAAAGTGAAAATATTCCACGAGTCCACTTAGCCTCCAGACTCGAGTGGAGGCGCAATAGCATTGGTCATGGTCATACTACACTTGCGTATTATCATTTTGATAACGACTCAATATGAGGGGCCTGTTATATATTCTTTTGTCGAAAATATTCTACTATAGTTCAATAGTTCAACTATAGTTCAAAATAATAGTCCACTGAGCCTCCAAGCTTCAGTGGAGGCGCAGTTGCAGTCGCCGTGGCCATATTACACTTGCGTGTTATTTTGAGAAAGACTCAATATGAGTGGTTTGTGATATCGTACCAGGGCAGATCTCACTCTCTTCCAGACAAGTAAAGGTGAAGCTTTAAATCATGTCGAAATAAAACCAACGATCACGGCTCACGTCATAGTTTTCAATTATGGACTTAAGTGGCAAAAAAACATTTTTGTTCAAGTTCCAAAACTGGTATTTCAAAATCCAGGTTGCGGCAAGTTGTGGTCATCCATTGCCACACATGAAAAGAAATAGCTGTAAACTTTCACAATCAGAAACTGACTTTTCCCAAAACGTTTTCGTTTATTTCTCTGGCCAAGATCCGACTGCATAGAAAATGTCACAACTGAGTCTGTAAAAGAGTTCCTTCGTTTCTTAAGTCCTCGCCGAAGGCAGGCAAGGAATCTGTGGGATGGTGATGTCGTATGTGCGTGTGCGTGTGGATGTATTTGACCTTTAGCTTGTAAACACGATATCTCAATGTGGCAACAACGAACACTTTTCATATGTAATATATAGATGTGTCTTGTTGAGACTGAGAGGAAGAACCCTATCGTTTTTGTGTGGAGGTCAAAGGTCATTTGAGGTCAACAGAGGTCAAAAACAAAAAACCTTGTAAACACGATATCTTAGAATTGCAAAGACAGACACGCTTCATATTTGATATACAGATTTTTCTTGTGAGGAGGAATAACTCTATTGCTTTCTGGTGGGTTTCATAGGTCATTTGAGGTCACGAGAGGCTAAAATGCGAAAAATTTATAAATTGCTTGTAAACACGATATCTCAAGGTACCAACAACGAACACTTTTCATATGTGGTATATAGTTTTGTCTTGTTGAAAGAATCCTATCTTTTTTGGTGGAGGTCAAACGTCGTATGACGTTACCAGAGGTCAAAAACCGACAACTTTGTAAACAAGATATCTCAAGAGGGCAATAATAGACACTCTTTATATTTGATATAGATTTTTCTTGTTGGGAGAAATAACTTTATTGTTTGGTAGGTGTCAAAGGTCATTCGAGTCACCAGAGGCTAAAGTGCGAAAATCTTGTAAATTGCTTGTAAACACGATATCTCAAGGAAGCAACAACGAACACTTTTTCATACGTGGTACATAGATTTGTCTTGTTGAGAGAAAGAATACTATCGTTTTTGGTGGAGATCAAAGGTCATTTGAGGTCACCCACTAGAGGTCAAAAACCGGAAACCTTGTAAACAAGATATCAATAGATAACAATGATAGACACTCCTCATATTTGATATGTAGATTTTTCTTGTTGGGAGAAATAACTCTATTGTTTTTGGTGGGGAGCAAAGGTCATTTGAGGTCACCAGAGGCTAAATTGTGAAAATCTTGTAAATTTTTTGTAAACACAGAATCTCAAGATAGCAATGTGGACACTTCATATTTAGTATATAGATTTGTCTTGATGAGAGGAAGAACCTATTTTTGCGGAGGTCGAGGTCATTTGAGGTCACCAGAGGCTAAAGTGTAAAAACTTGTCAACATGATATCTCATGATAGCAATGACGCATACTTTTCATATTCGGTACGTAGATTTGTCATGTTAAGAGAAAAAATCTTCACCAGTGGTCAAAAACAAAAACCCTTTAAACATATTTCAAGATAGCAATGACGGACACTTTCCATATTAAGTATATAGATTTGCCATGATGAAAGCAAGGACTCTTGTTTTTGGTCATAGTCAAAGGCCATCTGAGGTCACTGGAGGTTAAACTGCGAAAACCTTTCAAATGGCTTGTAAACATGATATCTCAAGAAAGCAATGAGAAACACTTTACATATTTGGTATATGGATTTGTTATGTTGAGAGGAAGAACCCTATCATTTTGGTGGAGGACAAAAGTCATCTGGAGTCACCAGAGGTCAAACCCAAAATTTTCCAAGAATTCCCAAGACCCTCTCATGGGATCACCAGATTCCAAAAAGCAAAATATCAGAAGAATTCCCGCGATTATCATCTGGGCTAACCAGAGGTCAAAAAATTAAATTTCCCAAGAGTTGCCAAGATCATCATACGGGGTCACCACAGGTCAAAAAACAAAGTTTCCCAAGAATTCCTAAGATCATTATGTGAGGTCAGCGAGGTCAAATATCAAAACTTCTTAAGAATTCCCAAGATCGTATTGCTGGGGTCCAGAGATCAAAGGTAACCCGAGGTCACAGAGGAAAAATTGCAAAACGTTTTATACTTGGTGTCTGCTTACATTACATTACATTACATTACACAAGAGACAGGTCAAGGGGTGTTTGAGAAAATTCCTTATATTTTCCACGGCAAGGAATCGTAAGGTCTTTTGGTTTTCTGATTAGTAACTTGCAATTTGGAGAGTGAATGCAATACTCTGCTTATGTTTTGAAGTTCCTCCTTATTTGTAAAACATCTCATACGAAAGTAAGGCATGATGATAACTACAGACAATGAGTGGCAATTATAATTAAACCAATTTGAACTGCATAAATTTTCGCAGGAAGTGAAACATTTATATAAGTAAAGTAAAATTTTTGTTCATGCTAGCACCTTGATAATCAAAAGGACAGGTTCACAGTCACACTTCCAAACAACTTTTGTGGCAAACATTGTGATCCCCATGGAAGGTTGCGTGGGTATAACGCAATAAATGACGCTGTACAGTAAATATGAAACTCGACAGAAAAAAAGCGAAGTAGATTGGGTGTGCCTAGGTTTCTGTGTGATATTTGTGGTACTAGAACCTGTAAATTCGTGGAAGCAGGAGGTTTATTGTTGAAAGGCCTGGGAAAGTGGAACAAGAAGTGAATGACCAAACAAATACCTATTTAGCTCTTGAAAGAAGCAAATTTATTAGGCTTTAAAAATAAAGGTGGTAAAGTTGTTAAAATTGTTTAAATAAAGGTGGCGAACTGGCTTTTTGAGAGAATATCAAAACTGATCTTATATATCAAAGAATCTTTATAATTTTGAAAATAATACCACAGGACATTTAAAAAGATCTCTCCAGTGCACGTTGAACATAATCGAATGTTACTTGTTGCTGAAGTTCAATCGACTTAACTTACTATCTTCATTCCGACTTCGACTGTGACTGCGCCTCCAGACCAGAATGGAAGCTTGGTGGACTTCATTGTGAAGCTCCTCTACTAATGAGTAGAGATGCGGTCGTGGTCGCAGTGCTAGTGACCATTTATGAATACGAGCTATTTGGTTACTTTGCTTATGGATTCACTGTGACTGTGCCTCCGGAGGTGAGGTGAGGTTTATTACTGGCGGGGTATTCTACAGTTGTACCAAATTTTCAGAATATACTATTTTCATGACAGACTATTCACCCAAATATTTTTGGAATGGTTTAAGTTTGTCTAGCAACACAATCCGGTGATTTGACACGGAATGACCTAAAGGGGTCCTGAAGCTTTTTACGGCAAGCAGAGACAAAGGTATGAATATTTCATACTGTAGGGAGTGTTCCCTTAAAGAGGGCAGTCTGCTCTTTCGCAGCGTTCAGCAGAACATCCGAATGTACTGTCTGTAGCCCCACCATGAGAGGAGCTTAGGTCAGAAAATTTTGCTTTCTAGGCGCTCTAGATTACAGAATTCCGTTTTCTTAGCCACACATTTACCTCTTCAACCAGGGATGATGCTAGGTAACTGCCAAGCTCTCATCGGAACGACCAGGTGGCCGAAAGCATGGAAAATGTAAATTTTAGGGGCGAGAAGTGCGCCAGTAATTTAAGGGTTACTGTTGAAAAAATATGAGAAATTGTGGTTTTTGACTCCTTGTCGTAGGCTCAAGGAATATATGCGATGGTGATGTCGTGTGTGTATGTATGTGTATGTTTATGTGACGCTTTGCCTGTAAACACGATATCCCAAGAAGGGTAACTCCGAGGGATGTCATACTTAGTGTGTGGGTTGGCAATAATAAGCAAATGATCTCTATTGTTTTTGGAGAAGGTCAGGGGTAATTTGGGGTCACGAGAGGTCACAAGGTCAAAACTTTGTAAACACGATATTTCAAGTAGGGTAACTTCGAGGGATCTCATACTTAGTGTGTAAGTTGGCCATATTGAGTACAGTACACGGTTTTTAATATTTTGGGTTGAGGTCAAAGGTCATTTGGGGTCACTAGAGGTCAAAAGGTGAAACCCTTGTAAAAACTATCTCAAGAAGGATAACTGTGAGGGATTTCATTCTTTGTATTTGGATTGCTAATATTAGGTTGACGATCCCTATCCTTTTTCGTGGAGGTCAAAGGTCATTTGGGGTCACCACGTCAACTGGTAGATGCCTTGTAAATTGCTTGTAAACACTAAATCTCAATACGGATAAATGTGAGGGATCTCATATTTACAATGTTGATTGTCCATATTGAGAAGATGATCCCAATTATTTTAGTGGAGGTCAAGGTCATTTGAGGTCACCAACGGTCAAACGATCAAAACCTTGTAAACACGATATCTCAAGAAGGGTTACTCCGAGGGATATCATACTTGGTTTGTGAGTTGGTCATATTGATTAAGTGATCCCTGTCGTTCTTGGTGGAGGTTAAAGGTCATTTGGGGTCATTAGAGGTCGAATGGTCAACACCTTGTAAACACGATACCTCCAGAAGGGCCACTGTGAGGGATCTCATACTAAGCATGTGGATTCCCCATACTGAGTAGATGAACCGTATTGTTTTTGGTGAAGGTCATTCGAAGTCACCAGAGATCAAAAGGCCAAAACCTTATAAACACAAAATCTCAATTAGGGTAACTGTGATGGATCTCATACATTATATACACTTTGTAGCCTACCTGACCAATTTCGGAACAAACTGCAGCTCTCGAGAGCTAGTGATAACACCAGAAAATGGACTAGTAGGTATCGGCGGGAGTTGCTATCTGAAATGTTTTTGCATGGTTCTGGAGGCAGACCAGCTTGGGGTCTGACGCCTGAGATGCTACCCTTAGTCGCAAGGTCATACTGTCCCTGTTATGTTTCCCACCTGAAACGTACGTAGCTGTCTTGATTCAACCAGGGAGTTCTGATTCAACAGACACAAATTCTTTTTTCATGCTTGAAACTCTTTGAGAAACCAGCTAATTTTAAAACAATCGAAATTGACCGAGAGAAAAATCATTGCTCACAGAAAAAAGCGAATGGAGCCCTACGATTTGTCTGAAACCTCCACCACGACTAAGGAGTTCAGAATTTTGACTTTTAGTTTGGATTGTCATTATGTAGTGAGTGCCCCTTGCCAGTGATCGGCATCTACACTCGTGACACATTTTTTCGTCAGTCAGTGTATCGTTTTACACTTTAGGGAGATATGTAACTGCATGTACCACTAAAGGAAATATACTTGGGATGTTAACGTTAGTCATTTAGGCTATGCAAGTGTCTTCTTGAGTAGTGTTAGGGGATGCAATCTACTAACACGGGTATTATGATGAAAATGAGTGCTTTTTCAAAAGCGGAAGCGTGTTGTGCAGTAAACAACCTTCAAAATCACCCTATTTCCAGATACTGCATGAATAACCGCGGCAATAAAAGCCCAAAATACACAGAAATTCGCTACGTGCAGCTGCGTGACTCAATTAATATTCATAGTGTTGTGATAGGCGTGGTTGTAATGAGAGCTGTTTTTTTTTCAAGATAGCCTGGTAAATTTTGGCTGTTTTTGCACCGTTTCTTTATATTGTGCCATTCACACTTACCATCTTCAGTCATTACATAAACAACTTCACCCATAATAAGCATAGTAAGGGAACTGACAAATAAAAAAAAAGTAGACAACTTTATGTATTTCCCTTTTCTTGATCAGGTAAAATCACGTTAAAGCCTCATAATGATAAGAAAGATCCTAATTTTTGGTCAAGGTCAAAGGTCATCTGGGTTTACCAGGGGTCAAACTCTGAAAACTTTGTTAATATGATATCTTGAGGTAGGAAGTTTGCAGGGAATTCATACTATGTATGTGGATGCCTTATGATTATGGAAGAACCATTTTTATTTATCTAAAATTATAAGATATTATATGAAAGCTTATTAAATAGAAAGAGTTAAAGATATATTTTACAAGTTGAAAACAAATCTTGTCCATCCAACTTCCACTCTCATAGCCTGTTCCATTGCTGAGATAGAAGGTGTTGATATTTATTCACTTAACTTGAAATAGTCCATTGCACAATAAACTGTGACGTCCTTCTTGTACAACTCACATTACCTGCTTTTGTTTCCTTTTGAAATTAAAATGTTTATTTATGACCTTGCAAAAGCTTCCTGTATTCTTGCATAGCATGTGGTTCAGGGAGGGGTTGTATAGTCAAGTCACCCTATAACAGTAAGTAGGTGATCATATTTTGGCACAAGGTGCAGTGCCTTTGGGAAAAACAGAAACTTTTATTTGAACGAACAGGACAAGAATGACATCCTACATTATTGTGCTATCTACACAAACTTCAACATTTCGTATCTCACCTCAGGAATTTCCTGTAAAAATGGGATTTGGACCTTTTGGATTCATTTTGTAAGCTTTGTAACATATAATTCTGAAATTGCAGACTTTAAGTACACTTTAATCGGTATCAATGATGACAGAGCTCTCGGCAACACTAAGCCTTTTGGCTTTCTGTCTTTTGCTCTGAAAATGTGCTAGTAGATCTTAGTATTTTGAGGTCAGACAGGTTGACAAGTCTGAATTTCTTAAGTATTGGGAAAATCAAATATGAACACAAAACTGTATTTTGCCAACTCAGTAAGATAGCATTTGACCAGTGACTGAAAGAAATGGGATATCATGGCTTTCTTTAAAACAAACCATATATCATAGAAACCACAATGGATTTTACATTCTTGTTCATCTTTCTGGTTAAAAGACATCTGTTCATTTTATTACGGTATTTAAACCCGACTAACTTAAACATTTTTGTAAGGTATTTTCTAATTAAAAAGAAAGTTAACTGCACATTGAAAGACATACATGTATCCAATGTAGTGAAGTCTTCAAATATTAGTGCAATTGTTCACTCCGCTTTTCTTTTTGGTATTTTCATTATTTCAGGAAAGCACCCGCTGAGGAATACTATTCTTCTGTATGTAAGAGTTCCTCTTTGTTGTGGTGTAATTCTAGTCTGGACAGCCTTACCTACCTGTTCAGGTGAGTACAGCTTGAGATATGTTTCAATCCAGCCCACTAAACCAACTGAGTCAACGAGAAAGAAATATATAATGGCTGTGAAAAGAAATGCACCAGTAATTGTAAGAGTTCATGGGGCATTTTGAGGTCTGAAGTGTAAACTTTGTAAAGTAAAAAGAGGTAAATGGTAAGTAAAATTTCTGTTAAACCTAATTTTTGCTATGCATAGGGCACACTAATCATTTTAAGTCATCTTGGTGTTACTTCATGGAGAACAGCTTGAGTGCAGCTATTGTCCCAAACCGCATGCAAGGATGATAATTTTAGCCTCAGCCCTCTTATCCGATGATAATCTTACAGCAGGCCTACTGTAGGCTTTTATTCAGAAAAAGGGAGTGCAAAAGATGAAATTAGCAAATGCCACCCTCCAGATTTCCGACCTACAAGCTTCCTGGTGCTGGTAGTTTTTTGTAAGGGAAAAAATTCAGGACAGTGAAGTGGAAATTTCCAATGCTAAAATCATAGAAAATAGTTTACTTTGTGCATTATTCTGCTTCTTTCGGAAGTCTAGTCATGTAGTCGTATTTGTACCATACATGAACATAACTAGATGGGGTGGCTTGGATATAGCTGATGTAGACCTACAGGCACCGCACTTTGAAGTTTCCCTGAAATAATGAAGCGATGCTGCTTTGTCTTTCTTTTTGTGAGTAACTGAGAAGTAAGGTGAGTAATCAAAACTCTCTTTAAACGAGAGCTTCAGCTGGAGGTACCTTAGCGTGGTGAATTTTCCAGTGATCAATACTTTAATACTTTCTGTCATGAATTTTTATTCAGAGCTCAAAGTAGGTGGAGGTCATGGATGCCACTACTTCCGGTCTTTGTATTTTTGGCAGCACTTGGCCTTATCGTCCTACAAAATGGCATACTGTACTTTCCAAGTTCACTTTTGCCTTAAAGGCCCTGTATGCTCTTCCTACCAAAATGCAATGAAACATACCCCAGATAACACAAAATCTTGTTTAGCCTTGGTGACCTCTGAGATGCATAAATGTGTTTAACCTGCCTGTATCCCCTTACATTTTTGCATACAATCTTTTGTTTACTTTGCTTATGAAAACGATGTAACTTTTGTTGTTCTGATTATAAATTAAAATGCAAGGCCCCCAGAACCCTGAAAACTGCATATGACCATTTTTACCTCAAATGTATTGAGCAGTACTGTCCATGTTAAGATGTTGCTTTGGTTTCCTGCTCATAAATGAGCCTTTATTCTGTATAGCTTCACCCCTGAAGGTAACGTATACTGTGTACTTGTAGAGTTTGGATACGCATTTACCAACAAAACAATTGTGCTGACAGTACATAAGTTTTGGAGGAAAAGTGGGTGTGCCACGGGTGAGATTCAGTCTATATCTGACCAATTCATACTGAAGTACGATTCACAACTGCAGTCAGAAGCAGTTGGAATTGCCTGGCTTCAAAACCCGCCTTGAATTTCAGCTCTTACCCGCATCACCAGTCTCTAGCTAAGTCCTTGCATGCGAATACTAAACTCATGCGTAGAGTAGTCCTCCCCACCCTTTCATACTCTCAATGTGTAATGAACTAGTCCTATTTGTATTTGAAGTGCCCATTTCTATAAAAATGTACTTTCCAGAAAAGAATATTAATATGCAACTTGAAAAACCAGGGTATTTTTTATAGTAAAAATATTCTTGGTACCCCTGCTGTAATTGTACTATGCCCAACAACCAGAGGTTGCTCCACTCAATTAATCACTCCCTCCCCACCCACACACTTTAAAGTAGATGTCTCCCACTGAATCTTGTATGAGGTCATTATCAGCTATGCCCAGCCTGTATTTGAGCTGTTAAAAATACTCATCAAATACTGATACTTGTGATCATCTGTTTACCGCCTCTTTATTCCATTGAAGCACTGGACTCCTGTATTCCATAGGGCATTGCCATGGTCCCCTACAGGGGCCCTACAATGGCCCCGTTGACACCATACTGTTGAGGTACAATATGAATAGAAAATAAAACTGAAACTGAAGTAAATGGAACACTCCATGCTACATTGGTGTCCAATACTCATTTCCAATTATAAGACCCCAGAGACTGTCTTGGATATTCACCTAATATGCATGTAGCCTGCGATATTTTATCTGTAAACCAGAATGAAAAACTGCATTGAGATTTCGATGATGTCTGTTCATCCCAAATAATGCCATGTTTAATGTCCCATTTCTTCCAGTCACTGGTCAAATGCTACCTTAAGGTGTTGGAAAGATACAGTTTTGTGTTCATATTTGATCCTGGGAATTCTTGGGAAATTTTGAGTTTTGACTTTAAGAGACCCCCAGATGTTGTGAATTTTTGCAAAATTTTACTTTTTGACCTGTGGTGACCCCCAGGTGACGTTCTTTGAAATTCTTGGGATAATTTGCTTGTTAACCTGTGGTGACCCAAATGGAGGTCTTGGGAATTCTTGGAAAATTTTGCTTTTTGACCCCATGGTGACTTCAGATGAAGATATCGGAAATTCTTGGGAACTTTGCTGTAGGAGGTCTAGTAACCCCAGATACCGATCCCGGGAAATTTTGCTATGTGACCTCTGGTGACCCAGATGAAGAACTTGGTTTTCAACGTTTGCCCCGTCTGGCCCCAGATGACTTTTTAACTCCACAATAACATATCTGCATACTACGTATGAAATCCCCCCAAGCTTCCTGTATGAAGATATCGTGCTAATGAGGTTTTCAGAGTTTGACCCTGATGACCCCAAATGACCTTTAACCACCACCAAAAACAATAGAAATCCATCTGTTACCATTTGCATCAATGAACATACTTAACTAATCTATCCAAGCTTCCTAGCGTGAGATATCGTGTTAACAAGGTGTTCAGAGTTTGACCCCCGTGACCTTAAATGACTCACCTCCACCTCAAACAACAAGATTGTTTGTCTTACCATAATGCATCTACATACTAAGTATGAAATTCCTCATTTGACCCGATGACCCCAGATGACCTTTGACCCCTACCAAAAACAATAGGATTCTTCCTCTTTTTATGGGGCATGTATGAACCAAGTTTGAGAACCCTTAAGAGTTTCTCCTCTTGAGATAACGTGTTAATGAGCAGTGTCAAAAACACACTCACACACATGCACATACACACATTCATACTAGGGCCAGAGTCAAAATTATTTTATTGTGGTGGAACGGAATTTTCAATTCACTTCAAATTTCTTTCTCATATGAACGAGATACATTAAAAACATTTTACATAAACAAGTATTAATGACATATGAAGGACACTAGGAAAACAGAAACCTGTCAGCAAAGCTAGTGACCATTGAAAAATACGAACCAAACTATAAACACAATAAGGGAGAGGAAACTGATTCCCAAAGAATTTTACAAAAGAGAAGGGCAAGGGAAAGAAACAAGGAAAAAGAGAGAAAGAAAGAGGAAAGCTAAGCATTTAGAAAAGAAGAAGACATACGAGATTCATGGCAAATATAATGAATAGTAAATGTACATGACATCTGGAATAAATTACGTATTATTACTGATAAGTTCAGCTAAAACGCTGCCAAGGAATGAGTTACATATAATCATAGATTTTATCCGGGGGGACTGCCAGATGCGATAGGAATAGTTATTTAAAATGAATTTTCCATGATAACTTTTATGATAGGTAACAGTGAAAAGATTGCTTAGACGAGTACTTGGTTGACAGTCAGGTCTTGGTGGCATATAGCATTAGAAATAACATCAGGTAAAATATTGTTACAGTATTTATATATCAAATCACACATACAATAGAAATGAATATCTTTTATCGTAAGGAGCTTATGTACACTATATAATAAATGAGTTGAGTAACGTCAAGATTTACGTGTAAGCACTTTGAGTAACTTATTCTGAAGGATATGAAGTGGTGACAAGACAGTCTGTTTAGCTGTACCGTAAATCACGATAGCGTATCTTAAGTTAGAATAAATAAACGAGTAATATGTCTGTAAGGCGGTGCTTTTCGTAAGAATGTTTCTTATATGATAGAATATACCAACATATTTTACTAAAGTGTTACAAAGATCATTGATATGAGTTTCCCAGGACAGTCTATCGTCTATAATTAAACCTAAATGCTTAATACTAGAAGATTTGAAGATGGTCTTACGATTAGATACAATTTCATTAAAACAATTTCCTACAATTTTTAATTCAATACTGAAGTTTGCAGATGATACTAAGGTCTTTTCTGATGTCCATTCAATGGATAGGGTATTTGAGCTGCAAGAAGACTTGGATATGTTGTATAAATGGTCCTGTGATTGTCAAATGCTTTTTAATGCACAGAAATGTGGGGGTCTTCACTTTGGTCATTCAAATGCTCAAGCTAATTATTTGTAGGTGGTGTCCAAGTTGAAACCATTGAATATGAGAAGGATTTACATGAGAGGTCATGTGCACAGACAGAGTCGAAACTTTGTTTACTTTGAGTGCAATGCAAACACGAAGGTGCACTCGGTTGTGAAATGACCACTTTGGACAGGAAACCTGCTGGCCCTCAGTAACAAGCCGGCTTGTGTTGAAAGCTGAGTGTGTTGTAGGCTGTAATGTTAAGTCCCAGTTCAAATCTCCCACCTCCGAGTCTTAGGGAGTTTTTGTTAATAGTGGGGGCCGAGGAATTTGGTAAGAACTTTTATAAAAAAAAAATTAATTGAAATTAGAACTTCTTCAATTGATTTACTTTTTACAGATAGAACACAATAAAGGATTTTCGTAACTGAAAAAAGTTGTGGGTATGCCGGGGCGGAAGTGTGCTACCGCCTTACCACATTTTGGGGGGGGTGGCTCCAGTATCTCAAACTAATCCCTACACCAAGGATGTGTTGGCGGTGGCGTTTGCCTGAAGTCTGGAATGAAATAATTCTGTGACCCTAGTCCATCTTTGCTACATCCTCAATTGGTAAATCATACATTTCACGCGTGTCAGTATAATCAAAGCAAAAAAAGAACATGGCAAAATATGAAGAAGTCTATTTAATCAAAGATGACTCATTTCCGCCTGTTCTGAACATTGGGCTTGAGTGAATTTCTCCCTTTAAATTGCCCATGTTATAAATTGGGGCGGACCCAGTTCAACCCGTGGCAGTATATATTTATCGTACAAGGGGGAGTTTTTACCTCTCCATACCATACCATATGGGACCCCATACCAAAATTTCTGGGCCGCTTTGATGTGTACTGTTGACGCTAACTTGTGTGCTTATAGAGAATTCGTTGAATCCAAGCAGACAGTGTGCCAAAGCTGTAAGCTCCGCTAACAAGGTATTTGGTATTATTAACCGAATTTACGACTGTAAAAGTAGTAGTAATATACTTAGACTGTATAAGTCACTAGTCAGACCACATCTTGATTATTGTTGTCAGGCATGGCGCCCTTATCTCCAGAAAGATATTGATAATATTGAGAAAGTACAACGTCGTGCTACAAAGATGATTCCTGACCTATCTTAACTCAGTTATGATCGTAGGCTTGAGAGAACTGGTCTAATTTCATTAGAAATGCGTAGACATAGAACAGACTTGATAAAAGTTTCTAAAATCGTTAAGGGTCTACAAAATGTTGATCAGTCAGCCTTTTTTAAATCTGTCTGAAGACAGTAGAACCAGAGGCCATCAGCTAAAATTTCAGAAGCACTTCTGCCGACTAGATATTAGAAAGTACTTTTTTAGTCAAAGCATTATTACAGAAAGGAACAACCTGCCACATGAAGCTATTACTGCTACAACGGTCAATGGATTCAAAAATATTATTGATCCTACTTTACGGAAAAGAAAGGGGTTCTACATAAGCCAGAAACGGCTGTCTACCCCAGTTTTTATGACCCCATCGGCAGTAACTGCCGATGGGCTCTGGTAGGTTACATTGTTTTTATGTCCTTTTTTCCTAATTTTGTCCCAATGGATGTGCACTTTGCTTCAATCTGCATCTTTGAATAACGGTATCTCACTTGTTATGCAATTAACCACAATTTTGTCTTTAGATTACGCAACTTTGGAATGTAGTCTACATTACCATAGGTGAATTCAACCACACTGACATCTTTCAAATTTTAGGTTTGGTGATGACTATTTTTGGCTTTGGCCTTGTTAAACATGAATGCTAGGTTTCTCTTATTATTGAAACTAAAAATGTGACACGCCTCGGAAAATAATACAAATTGCTGCATGCAATCTAGTTTTATCGTTTGATTCTTTGTTAATGTTTTAGTTTGGAGGTCATCATGTAAAAGCATAGATCATCAAGTTGATCTGTTTTCATGGCAATGTGACTGTCTGGCCATCTGTCTGTCTATCTACGAGAATGAAAGGTTCCTGTTTGTATTTTTTCCTCACAGTGCCTAAGGCTTGTCAAAGTCTGTAAGATCATTTATGCGTATATTAACCGGTTGATAATTATTATGTTAAGGAGAACTACAGATAGTTTGAAAATTTGTGTTGGGTCAGAAAGAGGTCAAACAGTAGTGTACAGTACAGTAGAATCACACAAAAGCATTCATCTTCTAGAGGTTATGTCTGAATCTTACCACATCCTGCTGCACTATTCAGTAGATGATGCGTCATAGTTGTACTTTGGAAGTGGATTTAAGTTTGTTTGGGGTCATATGGAGGTCAAACAGTCAAAGGTAATTTTGCCGTAGGGATATGCTTTTGTCTTTGCTATGTAGCAGATTGAATGCAAATTATGCAGTGAGTGGTTGAATGTTAGTAAGTTCATTTAATACCAGTTTGATTGCAGCGTGTTGAGTTTGTGTTCCTCATTAGTTTTAATCAATTGGACAAGGGAGTTAAAGTTGCACCTCAATGGCATGCTTTCTCCTTTTAATGATATTCACAAAGTTGTAAAGTTATGTGAAAAAATCTCTTAAAGCTCAGCTTTGTGTGTATAATTAACGCATCAATGTAACTACAAGATTTACAGCTTGTTTTTCAAAAGTGGGAATGTGGATACATACCACCGAGTCAATATGAATAATTGGTAAGGTATATACATGTATATTCATTTTCAGCAGTTGCAGTCTGTCCTGAAAATCAAACTGCGGAACTTGGTGGACGAGGATACATCAGCTGTTACCATCCAGATGGCTTCAGCTCGATCTATTGGTATGATGATATCTCAGAAAATGGTCATGTTGCGATAGCCCTCAGGAAAGCCAGTGGAACTAAAAGTGCACAAGGTTATAAACTTGGAAATTATGATGTCCAACAGAATGGCACCCTTGTCATTGCAAATGTAACCACATGGCATGAACGAATTTACAGAGCCATTGTCTACACTGGTGTTACATATGAGACATTTGTCATATCACTGAAAGTGATAGGTAAATACTCGAGCATATAGTATATAACTTACAGAGTACTGTCCTACTGTACAGCATCATAACGAGTGGTAGTGCCTTGTGTTTTACCAGTGTCATAGAGAAGGTTGAAGGTCATTTTTTCTAGTACAGATCATATTTTGAAATAGTCCTTTTGGTTTCGATGATAAGAGAAACCTATGCATTCATGATGGAGTGTGTATGTATGTGTGTATGTGTTTGAGTTTGTTTGGCATTCAGACTGAGGACTTAAACAATGGATTTCAGGTCCTCTGAAAGAAATTGAATAGATTTATCAAGTCCTCGAAAGTTTCAACAATAGACAGTCTATTGTTAAGGTTAGGGTTAAGGAAGCAAACACAAAGGAAAGAACAATAAGGTCCTCGGTTTGTATGTAAATCCTTCTTGTCGGCGTGTGTGTCTGTGACACTTTGCTCGTTAACACGATATCTCAAGAAGGGAAAATTTGACAGTTTCAAACTTGGTACATAGGTGCCCCATATTAAGAGAAAGAACCCTATTGTTTTGGCGGGGGTAAAAAGGTCATCTGAGGTCACCAGGGGCCAAACTCCGAAAACCTTGTTAACACGTTATCTGTAGGTAGGAAGCTTGGATTGATTTCATATTTAATACTGTATGTAGATGCGTTATAGTAAGAGGAAGAAACCTATTATTTTTGGAAGGGTCAAGGTCATCTGGGGTCCCCGGGGGTCAAACTCTGAAAACCTTGTTAAAATGATATCTCAAGATAGAAAGCTCGGATAGATTTCATACTTTGTATGTAGATGCGTTATTTTGAGACTAAGCACCCTATTGTTTTTGGTGAAGGTCAACGGTAACCTGGAGTCACCAGGGTCAGACGCCGTAAACAAAGATCTTTATCTGGGGTCACCAGGGGTGAAAAAGGAAAATTTTTCAAGAGTTTCCAAGATTTTCACCAGGTCAACACAGGTCAAAAAGCAAAATTTTTCAAGAATTTCCTAGACATTCATCTTGGGTCACCACTGGTCAAAAGGCAAAATTTTTCAAGAACTTTCAAGATGGTCATCTGGGGATCTCCAAAGGTTAAAATGCAGAATTTTCGAAGAATTCCCAAGATTAAATATGAACACAAAACTGTATTTTCCAACTCCTTAAGATAGCAGTACACCAGTGACTGAAAGAAATGGGATAACATGGCATTTTTTGGAATAAAAGATGTATACATCATCGAAACCTAAATACATTTTTGCATTTTGCTGTAGCAGGCATTAGTTTAGTTTTATGAAGGTTTTTGGTTGAAGGGTGATGTTTGCTGTGCAAATGAGGTCCTTCACTCTAGTCCAGGAAACATTTACTTACTTAAAAAGAAACCAAAATCAAAGGCAGTGGCTTTGGCTTGCGATGGTTTGATCATGAGTGACAGGATGGGCAGTCCTCGCAGCATGATTACCATTTACTACACTGAGTTGTAGAAATTGTTGGTCGACAGGGAGGGGGAAGGGATCCCAAAGCCCCTGTCAATAAACTAGGGGCTGTGGATTATTTGCCACTACCACTTTAAAATCTGTGCAGTAAATTTGCCTAGAAATTGCACAGAAAGGAGCAGAAAGTGTAATCCAAAGACCCTCAATTTATCAAAACATTTTTGCAAAGATAACTAGAGACAATTCCTGTGATCCCTTAGATACCTCTCCCAGGATGTCAGTCTGAAATATTCAACCCCCCATCCCCAGCTTAACAATAGGCCATGAAGCATGGCTTTCGTTAAGAGTCTTCATCTGGGAACATTAGCAAGCTGTTATGCTACTGTAAGAGGGAATCTTGAGTTAAGAGCTAAGCAGCTCTACCAGTCTGTTTCAGTCAGAATTTATTTTAATTTACAAAATTCCATTTTTTTTTTGCTCAAAGTTTTGTTCTTTGGTCACATGTATTCTGTTGTTTGGTTTCAAAAGGTTCATGGCAGCTCTGCATTATATTCAGAAGATTGGCCCTATTGTTTTTGGTTGAGGTCAAAGGTTATATGAGGTCACAGAATGTAACACGTTTCGCAAAATCTTCCTATGCCAAAATTTGTAAAGAGTTGTTATCAATACCAATTTTAAAGGTGCCCATTCAAGCATTTGTCAATAGCGCAAACGGTTGACATTTGATGGCAGTTTATCTTAGATTTAATTTGATCACTTTTTACCAGTACTAATTTCAGGGCAGAATGTATTGTCTGTTGTAATGTAAACCCCCTATGCTGGGCTACTTTTGTACGTGAATGGTCATCAAAACTTTAAACAAAGCTACTGCTCAATGGAGCAGCTAATTGAAGTAATGAACCAGCTGTCGGGTGCTTTAATTGGGAAGAGCAGTTTTCCTCTAAAAAGTGAGGAAGCTATGACTGATTTCAGCAAAGGCAAATTTTACCTCATAACTTCAAGAAACCTTGGAAATTGCTGGTAAAGACAATATATATTTTAATATAGGAATGATGGACACTTAGAATATTTGTTATATTGATTTATCATATTGAGAGAACGAATATTATTGGTTTTGGTAGAGATCAGAGGTTATGTGAAGCCCAAAGGTCGAAAACTATAATCCTTGTAACAATATCTCAAGAGAGCAATGGTAGACAATATACATTTATCATGTTGAGCTGAAGAACTTGGATATTTTTGGTAAAGGTCAGAGGCCATGTGTAGTCACCAAAGGTAATAATCAATTAGCTTGTAAGCATTGAATCACTAGGTAGCAAGTATGAATACTTCCCTTACATGGTATGTGTATGTGTTAGTTGGAAGATGAACCCTGTTGTATTTGATAGAAGTCAATGGTAATCTGAGCTCACCAGTCAGATGTGAAATGACGAAAACCTTGAAAATTGCTCGTAAATTATGCAAGAGCTCAGGATGCCAGTGATGAAACCTGTACCTTTCAGACTTTGTATCTAGGGCTTATTATATTGAGAGGAAGAATCCCATTGTTTTAGGAGGAAGTCATTACAGGTCAAAAGTAAATGTACTGTACTATTGCACTGTGTCAAAAGTTGGCCACAAGGCAGCATCTCGGCCGCTGGCAAAGCTGCTGGGAAGTAGGTATTTGCTCTGATAAAATTTGTAACAATGCATGTGTGGCTGCAGGTAATATGCATGGCAATGGCTGCAACTGGCCAGCTGTGACCAGTCAGTGAGATTGTGGCAAAGTGCGGAAAACAACATAAAAAAGACTTCCGAATCTTTATTATAAAAAAATCTCTGCCTTAAAACTGGGAGGAAAAGCCACTAGAAGCAGCATCCTGATCTAGTATATGCATGCGATAATTATACCTCAGTATGAAACATACACTTACGAAGTCCTGCCTTGTTCAAGATCGGTGATTCAATTATTAGGAAGTTTTCCCGAGTTAATACATTTGCAATGGAAGTTGCCTTGAGTGCTATGTGAAGGTAAATTACGACTAAGGTGCTAGTTGCTAGTGGAGGAAGACGGTAAACAGATGCGGGAAGTAATAAATTTGGTTTAAAAATCTGCGAGATAAAATGCTGAAATGTGGGCACAGGTCCTTCACATGCAGGCCTTTACAATGCACGGTGAAGCTTCCATTTTCAGTGCGGGCTACATTAAATTAGGTTTCCAATAATACAGCACAATATCTCCTTTTTCTTTATCTCGCAATATTTATTTTATGAACTCGCGTAATGTTCGTTGAAACATTCTCCCTTAAATCAGTTCACCATAAAATCAATGAATGCAACGTTGTCATAACAAAACAGGTAGGACATGTAGTCACTCCTCGACAGCAATGCAAGGATACTGTCTTTCGATCAAAATTTTAACCGTATATGTATCAATTTTAGAACAGTTGGAAAAATTAACCATAACCATTTATACAGCTTCAGGGATAGTTTATGACATCTGTGATCGTTTACACGGAATTTGTTACTCCCCAACAGCAAGATCCTTCCTTGTAACTGTTTAGTAGATCATTATCTATGGTATCACCAACTTTCAAGTGTACAAAGACATCTTTAAAAGGGTCTTGCATATGATATAACTGAGTGCAAAAGTGACTGCTTTTCAGTCTGTGAACAGACAAAACATTGCATTTATAGCAGTACCAAAAATTAGGGAACAGCTTTACCACTTTTTGATATGCAGTAGTCAACAGAACAAGAGCAGTTCGCACACATTTATCAGCTGTCATGGGAGCTTTTGTAACCATGATAAAAAAAAACTATGATTAAAAGGGAGCTTGACAGCACATTTGTAAACTCTTGGAGGTTTATTGAATAATTTTAATGATTGTTCTTCCACAGCTACTCCAAGGGATCAATTTCCAATCATTAGGTGCCACACATGCCATCAGGAGTACTACTATAGTTTGATGAAGAGAGGAAATGTTACATGCTCTTTTAGTGTATCTAGACCACCAGTACAGCTTGAATGGTTTGAAGAGAGGGGTGATGGATATGAACGTGTTGAAATGCAACAGTTCAACAGTACTGAAAATAGCAATGGCACATTTAACTCTTTATCTACTATACATTTACTCAAAGACCGAAGTAATTTCATCCAGTTACTTATGTGTAGGGCAACATGGCCTTTATCATATTGGAGGAAAGAGAGGGAACTACTTTTAGACATGTCCAGCAACATTTCTTTTTCTGATATAAAACCCAAGGTTCAGTACATGGAAATAAACAAGCATTCTAAAATACAATGTGGACAATCAGCCAGTATTTATGAGATCTGGAAAAGAATCCTCTCCAACAGTGAACCTGAAGTGGTTGGCTTCGATTCACATGCAGTGACAGAAACAATCGGTAACACTTTAGGAATTGAAGTATCTACTGAACCGAGTCTCATATTTTCATCTCCACAAGTTCACCATGAAGGGATCTATGCATGTATCTATGGAGATGGACAGAAGGAAGAAATTCAGATGACATCTGTTAAGATATTGAGTAAGGATTATTTGGTATCAGGTTCTTCAAAAACAAATGCACTGCAGGCTTATTTGTGTTGTGTGACCAATATGCCAAGGATGTAAATCAGGCAGTGCAAAACTGTGCTCTATGTCATTAAATAATTCTGTAATACAGTATGTGTAATGTGTGTCTGGCTAGGGATCCAATCGTGACTTCACTTTCATCACAGGTGAATGGGAAGTTTTTCAATTCTGTCAATATCATGCTCAAAATTAAATCTTTTTGCTATTCAATTTTTGCAGGTTTGGTTTCTTTGTCAGTTCAGAAGTTAGTTCTCCCTTCAGTTTACTGCTACAATGTCCATCTTCCCTATATGTCAACATCAGCTGTTGAAAAGCCTGTATAGTTGTGCTAGACATGCTTGCCTAGTAGTAATCATGGGTAGGCTAGTCCTCAAGACTTTCTATCCGCTATTGTGAACATGTTCCTTCTGTCTGGATGTAATTGGAGTAGAGTAGTCACTTCATTCAAATCCCTGAATTATTATGCAAAACATACAGTAGTGAAGCTTAAAGTCTTTTAAGCCAAATACAACTTTCAAGTTGGCTCTTAAAACTCCTGAAAATTAAGATGAATTTTTGTTATTGAAATGTACTATGCACATTCATCCTTTAGTATTCATATATTGGATAAAAAAGGATATATGCAGTATTAAACATGTGAAATTACCTTTATTTTGCATATTTAGGAGGCGTTTTGGTCAAGTAAGTTTTATACAGTATGCATTGTTTTCTTTCTGAACATTCCATGTGCATGTAAAAGTCAGACATGAGCAGCTTTCAATGGTTTATTATTTTGAAGATTTAAACTGTTATAATTTCATTTATTTCCAGTTCCACCATCGCCACCTTACATCCAGATTACAGGATGTGATGATGTTGGGTACAGATGTGTTATCAGAGAGAATAGTACCAAGAAACTAACATGTGGTGTGTATGGAGCTCGGCCAAATGTCACCCTTCAATGGATTGCAGAAGACAGAGATGAAATTTCTTTCTTTAATCACAAGGAGGTCTTCAAAGAAAGGGGTGAAACTTCTGACACCATCCTATCAGTTCAATACAAAGTCTCTCAGAACGTCTTGTGTGGAGAAGAGATACTCACCAAATGTCATCTTTATGGACCACTTTCCAACATTATGAAATCAGAGTCCACAGCTGTAGTCATTCCAGGTATTAAAAGTAATTAAGTTAAGCTCTTGGAACTCCACAAAATGAACAGCACATTTTCCACAGATGGCAATTTTTGCAAGTCAAAGTCAAGTCACAAGTCAGTGTTGGCAAATCCAAGTAACTCACAAGTCATTTGCCTTAGTTCCAAGTCAAGTCAAGCTCCCAGTCAAGCAGTAGCAAGTCAAGTCATTTGGACAAGCCAAAGCACAAGTCACCATAAATATTAACTCGCAGGATCTCACTGAATGGACTTTTCGAGGGCTATTTTCTACTTTGTCGTCATATTCCATTCCAAAGCAAGCAAAATGTTTGGGACACCCGTTACATGATACTGCAATAGCCCCTTAATCGATTTTCGGTATTAATCCTAAAACAAAGGATTTGACAAGATAAACTTATGCATGATTTAACCAAATTTAAAAGAATATTTTCTACAAAGACCTGTATATCAAATGAAAGGTTAGAATATGTAGATTTCGATGACGTCATTTTTAGCTAAATGATATGCAAATTTATGCAGATGACGTCATTTCTTATGTTTTTCTTTATTTTTTGTATTTTTATTTTCTTTATTTTTTTTTTTGACAAAGGGGGAGTTATGAATTTTTTTTTGTTGCATTTTCCATTCAATTCTCTTTTCAATGATGCCAAATTTGTTCCAATCGGACTTATATTGAGCGAGATATGACCGTTAGAAAATTTACCCAAAATGTACCTCTGAAATCCTACTGCAGCTCCACATACAACACAGTAATGATCAGTAAAACCTCCCCCACAGAGTATAATGCATGCAGACAGTCTCTGCTTGACCTAGAAACACGCTTGGGTTCACAGAGACTCTGTGAGGGAGGGTGTTGTCAAGGCAACAGTAGCTACAACTAATTACAAGCTTTGTGTGGTAGTGCATATTCATTTTGTACAGTGTGTATATGGCAATGGGTCAAAGATCATTGGATGGCTGAGTGAGTCATCTTCTACTGGGAAATCCTTGGTATAAGGATGGCAGTATACCACTTTGCTTAGTATTTTTATGCTCAAAATTTTGTGAAGAACAAGAATCCGTATACAGAATGGGGCTGCCCGGCGTTTTCGTCTTACCAGCAGAGGGCGCTATCATATAGGGTCTCTAGTTCCTAAAATATGTTGGTGCTCAGTATAAGCAATGGAGTATACTCCATCGCTTATGCTGAGCACCAATATCTTTACGTAGGAAAAAACAAGTCAGTGAGCCACAACTGGAAAAAAGACCGCGGCCGGCCAGACTTAAACCAATTGGTTAGAAACTGAGCCGTAAAATATCATCTAAATCTTAATCTAACCTACAAAGATATTACAGACATAGATACCAAACTCCTATACCTATTGTTAGACGCGCTGAATCTGCATGGAGGCTCATACACCGGGCAGAAGTGTGGATTTGATATGTGCGCCGTTCTATACGGTGATCTGCATACAAATTAATAAGGACGCGTTACTGAGAAAATTGCATTGTAAAAAGAGGTAACGTGTGTCCACTTTATAACAACGCGTTCTATACGCGCATAACTCATTTCTCTGTGTATTATCAGGAATAATTGACGCACACTACTGCGCTCTTGGAAAACGATCGCGCTGGTTGCGTTTCCGTTGTTAGCGTGTAAGAATTTAAATACATGTATAAAAGTGCGCTAGAAAAGATACCATAGAAACTGACCAATCAGTAGGTCCATGAACTTCAAACCAGTCACTGTTCATTTTCAAAAGTACTTA
>WURT03355270.1:0-14589 GCA_009936505.3 Holothuria glaberrima | reverse complement strand
TGGGTTACTTTGTCAAAGTAAAATATCTGGGTTTATACTTAAGTTTCAAGGTAAAATGTTCTCCCAGAAGCAAATTCACTGTTTTGTAGCTTGTGACTTTTTGCTCACCTAAACTTTTTACAGTTCTCAAAAGATGCAACATTCGTAACAGCATTTGCATTTTACCCCAAAATGGAACTTTTTTATGCCTTACTGGTAATAGTTTATGCCCAAATTACTTCTTCCAGTCTACAAAAGCCACCAGGTCCTAGAATTATGACCAATAATTTGTGACTTGGAGTCAAGAACCATATAGCAACTTACAATTTAAATTTTGAAACATACCACCAAAAATCGTAGAATGTCGTAAAAATACAAATATCTACCCCCAACTTTAGGTCCATATATTTTAAGTAATGCAAAGGATAATTCATAACCATTGCAATGCATAATATTGGGGTAGAAAAGCTAGTGCGAGAGTTCACTCCTAAGACCAAATGGTGTGAATATGATCAAGCTATTTTTCTGACTGTGTCATATTAATGCAATGTAAACACAATGTTATTCTTTAACCATGACACAATGGTTCACTTTAATCATGACATCAAAATTCTATTTTCTCAATTTTTTGAAATTTGGATGGTTTTCATATTTGAGCTTAAAAGAACAGAGAACATCATTATTAGAAGAAATAAAAAGAGAATTCCAAGAGAGTAAATAAGTCATAAACTAATCAACCAAATCATTTATTTTCTCTTTTGGAAGAGGTCTTTCCCACACTTAATATCACTGTGATAATGGATTTGTCTCTTTTATTGCCACTAAATGTTGAAGTTGTCTTGCCACAAAGATGTGTCCTTCTTTGCTAACATTCCTCACTGCTTGCAAGTAAACTTTACATGCCCTAACCTTTGCAGCAAAATCTAAATGCAAGAAGCTGGGCACAAGAGAGGTAGTGGTGTGGCGTAAGGGTGAGTTGCTGAAAAAGGAGTTGTTAGGGTACGAGTTGGAACTTCATGTCTGTTTGCATTTTCCTACTATTTGAACAAGTTTTTCTTAAGCTTGTTCTTTCCTTTGTACTTTCTGATTCAAGTTTTCTGAGTTTGCAGGAAGTGAACCTACTTGACAAGCCTCCACACATCTTTAAGCTTCACTTTTATACTCCATACCTGTTCAAATTATGACTGATATTTGTTCACTTGCAGTATAAAAAGTATATAAGGTTGATGTTACCAAAACGAAAGTAAACCTTTCGGTACCAGGCAGTGAAAACCCAATCTTGATAGCATGTTGCATTTGGAAGATACAACTTTTTGAAGTAATGCTATTTTTTCAGATTCTATGATACATGACGGGAAATCTATAATGTCATGTGAGCAAGTTAATTAGACATATAGCTTTTGTATTTCTTTGTAGTGCTGATTCCACTCTGTGTATAAATATGTAACAACTTGCTGTTATACCATGAGCATGTAGTAGTTTCATATCAGATCCAAACAGAAAAATGTGCAAGCATTCCAACAGTGTTAAATTTCAAGGACAAATAAGGTGTCCAATTTAAAGAGTAACAAAAGGAATCTAAGACAAATTTGCCCACTTGGAATCATATTCTGTGACCTTAAAAACACCTGGAGGGATTTCTTGACAAAAGTAACCAATCTTCAAAAAGATACATCTTGATTTAGGAATGCAGTTTTGGCATAGTTTCTGGATGCCAAGTACTGAAAATTTTTTTTACATTTTATATAAGACCCCTACAAGTAGGCAGAAGATAATGCCTTTAAATGTAGAAAAACAAATCAATGAAACAAAACAAACAAAAAAAGAAAATATAGTCACTCAAATTTGCATAAACATAAATCTATGCTACTTGCATTTTATTTGCCACATTCTCTCTAATCACACCAATCATCATCTGTGCTCATCATGAATGACACTTGAAAATAAGTAAGCGCAAATTTGTAAAATTTAGAATATGTTTCAAAATGAAGCCGAGATGACCACAAATTCCCTGCAACCATTGCGTACCCCATCACCAAACCAGCATGTCAATTATAATGCAAAGAAAAGTTGCCTAGTTAACTGGTCCACCCAAAGGTGCTTCAGTCCGGCTCACAACCGACTTCGTCGGCTGGGTAACCGATTTTGATGGCAAGCCTTGCCAAGTGGGAGGAAAGCCAGAGTACCCAGAGAAAAACCCATGTACATCGAGCAGCATTCAAACCCACGCACATGTGAAACAAACTGGTGCACAGCAGAAAAGACCACTCTGCCACTCGACGACCCTTACTTTGAAGATAATAATACCCTCACATGAAGATGTTGGATTTTCAGTAAGCCTCCCACCAAAATGTGACAACCTGTCACCTTAAAACTCAATAACTAAGCAGTTCAGGTAAATGCTTTAACAACCAATGTTCCATTATCTCATTAAAGAAGAAACAACCGCTGAATGTGAAATGTGTGGCTGAGTAAAACCCAGGGTTCAATTTTTCTGGTGGCTGGGAGATGCAATACCTGTAAGCTTTATAGTGCCAGGTCAGTGAGCATCTTACTAGTAGGTCCTATGGGCCATTTATTCTTAGGATAGGGAAAATACTCTCAAAAGAGGTGAATGTATTTTCAAGCCTGTGTATCAAATTTGTATTCAGACATTTCAACATTCTAAACCTGGATATGGTATCACACAGTAAAGTTGGGGCATAACTTTAGACACCACTTCAATGGTCTCATGACAAAACTTACGTGGAGAACAATATATAACCAACAGGGAGGCACTACAAGGTATGTATATTAACCAATGAACTTAAACAGCACAGCAGCAGTCAACATGTGAGCACTGGTCAGACAAAGTGCCTCAGCTCTAGTAAAATGGGTAAGTTTTCTATTGATATCTCTCACATTTTGTTTTGCATTCAACAATAAGTCAATGTATTTTCAGAAGGGCCAATAGCTTAAAATCTCACTGATCTGCTGGCCAGTAAAAAAAAAATTCTACGTCAAACCCTGATGGTAGAAAAGGACAACATGGGCAAAGTTTTGTAGCTTTACTTAATTAATGTTACTGCTTCCACAAATTACAGGAGCCATTGACCCCAATTCTTGGGACCAGTCCTATGAACAAAATACACCACCAAGGTAAGATGACTTTGAGCATGTCAGTAATTCCATGTGTGGTCCCAAGTATTAATAATTTTTATCACTCTGGAGGCAGGGTATACTGAATAATGTATTACTCAGGGTGAATTTGAGCCATATTGTTGAGTATTTGTGTCTCTTTTACAGAAATTTGAGGTGGACTGAAGAACTGTCATAATCCTTACTGTCCAGCAGCAACATGGAGTGCTGAGTACTAGGGTTGTTGTAATATGACAACATCGGCAAAAACTATTGATATGTAATTTTGCTCCCGATATTGTTTATGAAATTGCCCAAACGATACTGTAATATTCCCGCGATGCACATAACATCCCCACAAACTTAATCAACTGCCGGAAAATGTTTGTCACATAGTTGTTTTACTTTATCACTCACAAAAATTGAGTGAAATTAACAAGATTCAGTTGATAAACTTGCAAAGACCCCTAAGAAAAAAAAGAGATTTATGATTTTACATAAATCATAAAAGTACAAGATACACTTCAATTTCACACAAATGAACGTGCATGTTTTACATAAAAACACTCGCCATAGCTACTGCAAACTATGATGTAACAGTTGGAAATTTTAATAGCAGTACAAGCAGCGATCGAAAATACCGTAATTTCCCAAACTGTACCTTGCCCAATGTTCTTGCGATGTACGTCAACTTTTGTACAGAGCAGGTGCATAGCCTAATGTCTTAGTGTTTGCATGCAATTACAGACCTATACACATGCTGTGGCTTAACTGTGCTTTGATCGTGCGTTCACTTGAATTTCTGTACAGAACACGAAACTGGCCTTACATATCTGTGTTTGTATACATTTCGGCCCAAAAGCATATCAAATGTACGATTAATGACTGCGAATTTGATACTTGGTTTCGTTCATTGAAAAATTTGGGTGAATTACAAAGAATTCAGTGAAATGATCGCTAGATCTTGACGTAGCCTACAAGTTTTTAAAGCTTGTGCCAATAGTGCATACCATTGTGCGTGGTCAATAGAGCCAGTAATACACTACACTGTTCATACGGAATAAGAACACCGTGAAACGGTAAACAAACGTTTATTCTGACCGCTTAAACCTTTAGGAGATTAATCGGAAATCAAGAGCCCTAGCTGAAGTGTGTTACTGTCAGTAAGGCAGTCTTTATCACAAATTATGGTACTGGGGATGTCCCACCCATATGGCAAGTGCCATATGTAGGCATACTGTCATTTTTGACATGGTGCCTTATTAAACACAAAACGGGATCACGCAATATCACGATATCATTTGGGTATTGAATGAAAATTTTTCCAGAAATCGATAACGAAAATTTCATATCGCAACAACCCTACTGAGTACTGACATGTGGTACCTCCCACCATACAGCTACCACCTTCTATGGAAATTAAAGTCTTACCAGGGTAAGGGGTTTTCCCCTTTGTGACCAGCTCTGTCAGGAGGATGCCAAAGGACCAGACATCAGACTTGGTGCTAAATGTACCATACAACACAGACTCAGGGGCTGTCCACTTCACTGGAAATTTAGTACCTAATACAAAAAAAAAATGATGATGACACATAAATGTCATTTTAGTTATATCACTGACTCAAGGTTACTGACATTTTAATGGCTTTTTAAATAAATTCATGCAATGTGACAAGGAAGTATGATATTTGGACTCGAAGAGAAAATGCAGTCATCCCAGACTGAACTGGTATATCCTGGTAACTATCTAAATTCATGAATGACTCTTTCCAATCATGTGACTACATTTCTATACCTAAATTATAAAATTCATGAAGAATACCCCCTTGGTTTACCTTGAGTATATCAAATTTATGCTCTAAAACATTATGAAAGATACATGTACGAGAAACGGGAAATTTGCCAGGTTTAGTTGATGTGTTGCAATAAATCTGGGGGCGACTCTTATTCCCTTCAATTGCAGGAATTTAAATAAACATCACTGAAAATGAAAGTGTATCTAAACATGTAAACTGTCTTCATGGCAAAATACTATACATGTAAATATAATAAAATTACCTTTTCTGGCTAGGTAATGGTCATCTTTTACAAGTTTGGCAAGTCCAAAGTCTGCAACTTTCACCATGTTGTTTTCACCTACTAGTACATTTCTTGCTGCCAAATCTCTATGCACGAATCCCTTCTTTTCCAGGAAACTCATTCCCTGGGCAATCTACGTATCAAAAAGGAGAAATAAACAGCAATGTGAAACTATCAAATGACATAAGTTGCTTGATGCATTTTATTAGTGAAAGTCTTTTACCCTGTGAAAAAGTACATCACCAATGCAAACGTTCCAACATCCACACAAATTACTAGCATGTAGCTACCTTACTTTTATGAAATAATTCCCTTACAAACCAGAAAGCCAAAAGGCTTAGTGATTCCTTGCCATATGATATATTGTAACAAACATAAGTCACCCACATGACAAGTACGACATCCCTCACAGATATCCTACTGTCATCAATGCAAACATTCGAACATCCACAAAAATTACAAGCATGTAGCTACATTACTTTTATAATTCCCTTACAAAAAAAGGTGTGTCAACCTGTGTCGGTAAACAAGCGTGATCACATGTGACAAACAAAAGAAGTCACGCATGTTCTTGGGTGGTAAACCTGTGTATTTGGAACTCTCTGGACACAGGTTGACACACCTTTATTGCCTTAAACTTCAAGCCACAGGTTTTGTCTCACAATTCTTTGTTAACCTTTTTTTTTTCAATTGCCACACTTTTTGCATGTAAAACCTGAAAAAACCTGTGGCAAAGTGTGGCAACTGGCCAACCTGTGTCAATGTCAAGGGAAAATACAGATTTTTATGCAATATACCCTTGGTTACCCATGGCAGACACATGTGAAAACCTGAGGATTTGGAATTACAGTAACTGCCACAGGTTTTTTGTGTAAGGTACAGTACTGAGTGCTTTGTACTGAAACATTTCTTTGAATTTTATTACTAATATTTACGGTATGAATCACTTTGATGAGATATTGGGATACCAACCTGAGGAAACAACCCTAGAGAAATGATGGTATCAGTTAAAGTAGTCATTACTTAGCCTGTGGCAATTCATAGATACAATCAGTTGCATCCAATCAAAGAGTACCAGGGTAAGAAACAATTATGATTCAACAATTAAGGGAGAGTTTATCATAACAGTTTGTTTTAGAAATCACTAAAGACATAACAAAAGAGAAACCCCCTTCCTGCATCGATAGATTTCAAAAGCAATGCTAGCTACAGAAATATTTTGTCACCAAACATAACTTGAGTAAACATCAGAGGGGAAAGGGAAGCACAATGACATTTCATGAATATCTGAAGATCTGCGTTCTTTTCCTCAATAGTCCCAACTTGGTTACTTCCTAAATAATAACTGATCTTGTCCAATTCCTTACTGATTAGAAGGTGGAAGAAGGCAATGTGCTTAAAATAGCTGGTCGAGTCACTTATTCATGCTATTATAAAATAAACTTCATTTTCCCGGTTTTTAATGCTTTTAAAATTGTAAATCATTTTTCAAATTACCTGGGCCTTTCCCAAGGACCAAGTAATGGTTACATTATTGTAAGAGGTCAATTTTGGACAAGGGACTAGGGTGACCTTTCAGGAAGCATTAAACTGCAGTTGGAGGAAATTGTCAGAGTGTTAATAACAACAGTGGGACGATTCATTGCCTCTATTAAAGAGACTTGTCAGACAGGTAATGGGTCATGAGAGTAGGTAAATGTGGTATGGTATGGAAGTCAGTACTGAAAGATTTATGACATTGACATTTATGTGAAAGAAATTTACAAGGAAACTTAAAGAACTGTCACATAGAGCTGGAGTACCCAACCTGTGGTAAGCGTACCAGCAGTGGTACATTTGGACTTTCTTGGTGGTACCTGGCATTGTACACAGCATGCTCAATTTTTCTATTGTATATTTTTTTATTCTTCCTCATGCATCCCTCAAGCGGCTGTGCACTGAAGGCTATTTGTTGTCTATCATTGTGCACTTTTGAGATCGTTGTGAAAACATAAACACTATTACAGTTCAACATTGGTGTACACTGTGGCACCACAAAAAAAAAAAAATGGTACCCTAGTAGAAAAAGGTTGTAGAGGGTCAGAATTATATTGGTAATACAAAATTTAAAAAGCTTGAAATAGCAGCCTGCTTTCTTTAAAATGAACCAAAAGTTACAAAACTTGTTTCTTTATATATCTTCCCAATTGTTAGTCCTATGCAATATACCCTGATGAGTTGTGTTTACAGTTTGTCAAAAAGCAACAAATGTTCATGGCAGACTTTGATGATTACTTCACGCATGCGAAAGGAGCATGGGAACTGGGAGGAAAATAATAGTCACTAACGCTTAGTTTGCCCATTGTTTATACTCCCAGTTTCCATCATGCACAGCAATCATTAAAGACTGCTATTGAAGTTAACTGGTGGCATGTAAATGAAAATAATTTTCATGATGCCACCAGTAATGTAATATGATCAATACTTTTCTGGAATGGATATTATTGAATAATAGCACTGCTCAAAGATCTGTATACAATTCAGCAAGGCAGCACTGCCATGATTCAAGTGAGCTGCCAAAAGTCAAATGAACTTAGATTGGTGTTGGTGGTTACAATTGCCATCAAGATACCTATAATCTCTGCTATAGCTTAGTTTCCACTCTACTCAAGTTCGTCATAACGATCAAAGCCCCTAAAGCAAAATTTATGTATTCCTTGGTTACTTATTCAAATTCTTCAACATTTCACCCGACTGTTTTATTTACCTGTGCACCCATGTCAATCAAGTGCCGCAGACCAAGGTGGCGACCATCACCTTCCCTCAGGTAGTCTAGAAGACTTCCGTTGCACATGAGTTCAGTTATAATATAAATTGGTTCCTGAAAAGGAATTAAAAAGTGTGAGACAGTGTACCCCAATAACTTGGTCAAGGGTCAATGGATCAATTCATGGATGAGCAAGTCTTCATTGAAACACCTGATGCATGGTGGTTATTGCAGCATCGGGTACTCACACAGAGTTCAATCATAGATATATGCACAGCTATACATATAGTGGATATACAGGCATTTATTTAGTTCCATATGCATGATGTATACAAAATATACACGAAGCTCTCCCTTCCCCCCAACCTCCTGCATCCCCTCTCATTACATAAATTGGTTTCTTTAAAAAAAAATAAAAGGGAACGTTTACACACCCAGCACAAGTTGTATACAAATACATCTACGTAGGCTCTGTCCCCATCTCCAGCCATCTCCTACAACCCTCCCCGGTCAGCAGTGTAAAAAGATTTTACTGTACTAGGATAAAACGAAGGATTTGAAACCCACAGGAGGACAAGTGTAAATTTATCCCAAGCCCTATGTTGACCAGAGAGGGCATTATAAATTTAATTCTAAGCTCCTTTATTGTCAGAAACATATGACCATTGACATTTAATTGAAGGATAACTGTACAATTAAACTTTGCCAAAACACTAACACCACACTACAATGATACTGTACTACAGGCTACACAGGACATAACCTCAAAAACAATCAGTTTGGGAGGAATCCAAAAACTGAAAACAGGGTCTATGACAGAGTTATTGTTATGCAAACTTTAGCTAATAAGAAGTTTAATTTCATATCAAGGAAGCAACATCATATACACACAAGATAAAAACAAAGTTTACATTTAGAACACCCACCAATCTCAACACCTGTAAAAGATATTCAAATACTGCAACAGATTTTTTTATCAGGGGATCTCAGTCTATATCATTGTTGGTTATATGTCCACAGACCTTTAAACTACTCACTGCTCTACTGAACCAAGATTCCTGTTTGTATTTCGCATTTACTTTGTATAGAGAAGACCAGGAAATACTGTGACTGAAATTGAAACTAAGTACCACCTACTGAGCCAATGGCCAATCTTCTGAATATTGCAAGAAAACACCACAGTATTGTAGCTTGTGAACACATTCTGAACAATCTACTTTATTTACACATGTGTCCTCATGCAAACCTTATGATAAGTAGGCACTAGATAATTTTTAACCCATAGTTCCTGAGATTTAGCACCCAGTTCACTTCACCAGGGAAGTTAAATTTAATACAAAGAACGTGCTCATATCTCATGACTTACTAAATACAACACTGAGGAAAGTGTTTCTATTTCTGTGTGAGCATTTTCCTTAATTTGAGCTCAAACACTACGAGCTCCGGAGATCACTTCACATGTTCATATGTACCTCACATACACTCATGTACCTTGAAAAACCAGGGTATCTTTAAAGTCTACAGTACATTGCAATCATGCCAACCACCTAATATACTTACACTTTTGTTTTTAATAAAGTCTCCTGCATGGTCATGGCCAAATGGCACCTGGTCAGAATGTACAAAATGAAATAGGCTAGGCCTAAAAACTACTGCAAAAAGTGAAGAAATACTTGTAAAGCTGAGCTATGTACCAAGACAGATACCAACTTCAGAACATCCTTAGAATGTCTTGGGAAGCAAAAGCCATAGATATCCTCCAAAAGGAAAGAAAAGCTCTCAAATTGCCGGACAGAAGCAGGGCAAGATGGAGAGAGGAAGAGCGTTACTACCAGGCTGCCCTCTACGAGTGGGAGAGCATCATCCCTGTGCTAATGGTTTATGTCAGATGGTACTTGCAGGCAAGCTGGGGAATTACATATGTAAATACTAGGTGATGAGGAGCATGATAGACTGTACGAGAACAGGGGCCAAAACATGAACTAGACTGGTGCCTGCATGTTACAAGTCTGCTTAGCATACAGTAAGGCTTGCACTTATGTAATCTGAGAATCCGAATGTGTTCCATCTCTTTACAACCACTCTGCTGTGCAACAGTCATCTACATCTCAGTGAAATCAAGAGTGGCTCACATACATTTGGGAGTACAGTTTGAATTTGAACCAAAGCTGGCTGGTAAGTGGGAAGAGGACAGGAGAGGCTGCCCTCGCCCAGAGGGTGCCCTCTACCACTGTGCTATTGGTTTACCAGGGTCTGATTGCAGGTAAGTAGGGATTACAAGTGTAAATAGGAGGTAATGAGTGGCGACGAAGATTTTGCCATTTTCATGTCACTCAAAAGTGTAGTGTAGGGTTGCCTACGTAGCAGGCTATACCACATATTCCTTGTTCAGTCATCTACCTAATGCCCACATAAGTTAACACCAAACAATTTTTTTCGGATAGTCACAGGCATGTGTGGCCCTGAGAGTGGTTGACTGTTTAAGTATATCCAGCACAATGCAACACCTGGTCCCATTTATATCATGCAATGCCCTACAGTATGTCACCCATGTAAGAACCAATGCCCCTCGACTACCTACTCATGTGCAATCTGTTTTTTTTCTTTTAGTCTTCAAAAATATTCTTGTAACATAATTTACTAAAATAAACTTGTAAAACTGCAGTTTGTAAATGTACCCTTGCTGCTCTTTCAATTAAAATAGCTTTTACAAAGTGCCCTTACCCTATCAGAGCATATGCCATATAAATTGACCAGTTTTTCATGTCTCATCTCTTTCATAATGTTGGCCTCTGCTAAAAATTCCTCTGGTGACATAGTACCCTCCTTCAATGTCTTGACTGCTACCGCTGTGGTCGCCTTCCATGTTCCCCTCCAGACCTCCCCGAAGGTGCCGGCACCAAGCCTCTCCAATAACTGCAGTGAAGACCTTTCAATTTCCCAGACAGAGTGGGCTAAAGATAAGAAGGTTGGGGCACTTCTAGGGGCTGCTGCTGTGAGTTTACAACATAAACCATTTGCACCTTCTGAAAACAGAAAAAGAGATATTTACATGAAATGAATATTTTAGATCTTTGACACAACGTACAGAATCAAATCCCCCCCTGTACCAGCCACCCTACTGGTACTCTGTAACCAGTCCCCCACCCCATCAATAGTCCCTTCCTTTAACAAGTATGAATACAAAAGACAGATTTCATTAATGCTAGACAGCAAATAAGAGTAAAGTCTATAATTTTTTTTTTTTTACCAACAAGAGCCTTCAGTTGGCAGTTGGAATGCACATAAGGGGTAGTGTCCAGCTAAGAATTGTGTAGATCAATTTCAATTTATCCTCTCAGCAAACAAACTGTGCAGTTCAGCTTCCTGATAGGCATGAACCTTCTCTTGACTTCTGAGAAACTGCACTGTTGAAACTCACTCGTGCATAACAAACTGAATAGCCTTAATGGTGTAGCTTCCTCAACTAGTGCTAACATTTATGAGAAGGAAAACACAAAGCTAACACAAAGCTAACAAATCAATAAGGTGTACTAATCTTATTCCTCCTAGTTCTACTTGCAAAATACTGTACTGGCAAATCCCTGCAATGCAAAATTATAGCATTGAAGAAAGGCTTCGAAAGGCTGTGATTCTGTGAGGCCATGCAAGAGCCATATACTCGAGAACTGAGAGCAGGCAAACTTGCTGAAGCACAAGGCTAAACAAACTACACACAGATCTATATGAACAGAATAAAAGGGACATGACACCATTGCTACAAAATTTTGTTGTACTGTTTGACATCCTTACCGCTATGGAAGTGTCTTTGATCAAAGATGTAATACATGTAATACATTCATACATTCACATTCACCTAAAGTATTACATACTTTGTAATACATTTCTGTATCATGTTTATTGGAGGAGAAAAAAAAAATGACACTTTTCATACAATACCAACCTTTATAATACTGTCTAACATCCTGGACAGTATGAAAGTCTCTCTGATCAGAGATCTAATACATGATGCAACACATTCGTAATACATTCACTTAAAATATCACACACTTAGTAATACATTTCTGTATCATATTTACAGAAGAGAAATAAAAAATGACACCTACCATACTGTACCACCCTTTATAATACTGTTTAACATCCTGGACAGTATATGATAGTCTCTCTGATCACAGATCTAATACATGATGCAACACATTCACTACAAGTATCACATACTTAGTAATACATTTCTGTACTATGTTTAAAGACATACTCATCAACCCTAGTATGAATTCTCCTGGGGTAAGCAAAAGTCTCAAATGGTGATTGCTCTTTTACTGACATCACAATTACAAAATTCAAGGAGTGTGTTCCCACTTGAGTACAACCAGGAGATCGGATCCGGATCTGACCCCGAGCAAGGAAACAATTTGCAAATGGGAATGCTCTCTTTCCCCAGATTAGATCTTGAGTGCTTCATCGAACCTTCAGGGAAGATCAGACCCCATGCAGGCAAACAAAAACACAAGTGGAAAGACAACAGGGGGTCAAAGCAACCCAAGATCAAAGCAAACAAATGGCATACTTCTGCAGTGCAGCATGTTATCTCATATCCGCGCCACACAAAGTTGTGTAAACGAACAATACCTGCAGACATAATTTCAATGATGCAACTTCCCATCCCTTGAACCGGAGGGGGCAATCAGATCTCGTGCAGGGGTTCAAATGGGAACACTCTTGCAGTTGGCCACAAAATTTTCCAGTTGACTGAGCTTGGGCTGATCAGCATCAGGGGATCAAGTGGAAATACTGCCAAAAAGTGTGGAGTACCTCATATTACACAGCATGCCCAGAGGGTGTTTTGATTACACATTAGGGCCTTGTAAGCTCTCCAGAATATGGCCTTCAGCAATAAACTATGTTTATAACTGCACAAGGAGAAGCTAAAGACATTTATGGCCAGTGCTAGATTTAACTTTATGGAGAGAATTGGAATTGGCTGGGATGAGAAGATTTCCCCTGTAAGGAGGAGAAATGAAGCATGACAGCTTTCAAACTAACCTTTATAGTACTGTATAACATCCTGGACAGTATGGAAGTGTTTCTGATCTGAGATGTAAAACATTCTCGTATCACCAGTTCTCTGGAGTCTGTAATGTTTGACATGGGGCTCTCCAAACTGTGTTTCATCTCGGATGGACAATGCATAGGTACCTGTGTGTTAAATGGAAAGAAATGGTATTAACCTGACAGTACGTGAAAGCAGCAAATGCAATCATTTCATTTTGACCAAGGCCAAGGGCTGCGATTTGGTCTCAATATTGGGATCTATGCCCCCTTGTCCCCCTCCCCCACCCTCCACAGGATTGCAGCCCATCATCAAGGCTAATAAATGAATGGTTAATAGATCAGATGGGGAGTCAGATGTTCATGAAAACATACTACTGTACACTTGCATTTATTCCATATATTTCACACAACACAGCCGAAAGCGTATGCGCCCTTTTTTAAACTCCAGTAGCAAACTGCATGGAGAAATGCCAGGAGCACAGATTATACTTCATAATAAAAATTGTATCAATGCTTGGAATACCAAAGGCATCAGAGGCATCTCCGTCAAGTAGGGCCTCTCCATAGTTACCTTGACATCCTTGAAAGTTACCAACACAAATGACCAAAATGACCTTTCATAGAAGGCTCCCACTGAGCATTACTGTACTTCTATTCCATGCCCTTCTGTTTTTAAAATTTGGCCCAGAACCCATCCCCCCCCCCAACCCTATCTTCCTTCCTTGCATCTTGGTGCCTTACTAAGCACAGTACCAAGCTTCACCAACTTTTTAATGGCTGTCATAAACAAACTGTAGCTCTAGAATGGGAAGAGGGTTCAAAGGGGATGATTGATGCTCTGTTTATTAGTCTACAAACACATATACAGTAGAGCCGGGACACAGCGACACTGCAGGATGTCCAAGACAGTAAATAAGAAAGGTGATAGCTTGTATGCAGCAAACTCATGCAGTAGGCTAAAATATAACCATTATTAGAACAATGTATTTTATACACAAATATAAACTACACACATTTTTTACCCAGAAAGAGCACTGCATATTATGTTGTCTAATAACTGGAGTCAGACAGTCCAAAAAACACCTATTTCAGAATATTATTTGCTCAACCACAACATAAATACAGCTGGGAAATGAGACATATTAAACTGCATTATTTTTTGTGATCTGTAAATTTAACAATATGTTCAGCATTGACTAACTTTTTCCTGTTGACACAGCATAGTCAAACACTATGAAGGAATAAAGGTCATCTCATTCATATCAATTATTCTTAAAAAACTCAAATGATGCACACTCTCTGATACCTTGCCAATATCCTTACCTGAAGGTATTGTGTTTGAACTTAGGACAAAAGAAAGGGGAAAAAGAAAGCAATATGCTCAGGAAGTAATGTTCCATACACATTATTATTACCAACTACAATCCGGGGATATCCTTAAGGAAGAACGTGATACTTTATGCTGCAGAAAGCATTTAAACGGAATTTACTCTTATGTAAGAATATACTGCGAAAACAGTATGATCAGTGACCCAATTTATAGTTTCCTTGACCTTCCAACAAAAACTGTTTCCCTATTTACTTATTTGACTTTGGAGGGACCGCCCTGGTAGAAC
>WURT03355159.1:0-23867 GCA_009936505.3 Holothuria glaberrima | reverse complement strand
TGCTTGGTGCTCAGCATAAGCAGTGGAGTAGGGAAAACAAGCCAGTGAGCCACAACTGGAAAAAAGGCCGTGGCCGGTCCGACTTAAACCACTTGGTTACAAACTGAGCCGTAAAACCTCATCTAACTCATCTAACCTACTCCCTTCTCCTTCCATCCCCATTACATTACCTTAAATCTTAGTGTTGCCGTTTGGAAATTACCCTAGAGCTTCCCTATGTAGTCGGCCTGTTATCCTGGTCTTTCCGTTACCTTAGAGCAAAGTTGGTGTAAAAACAAGAAAGGACCGTATGGACAAAAATGAAGTACGTTTTAAAATGTATCTCTTTTGTTAGTAACCATGGAAACCTATTCCACGCTATACCTCATCCGGACTAAAAACGATCACATGACTGCACTGTGTGCGCAATACGCGCTATTATCCCACAATGTTTCCACTCCCACGTATTGTTTAAGAAAACTAACGTTCTACCGACAGAAGTAGACAAATTGGAATATGTCTACTTGATATATCAAAAATCTGGCCCTTCCATAGATTCCTATGTTGGTAAAATAAGATCATGACAAGACACTGCTAGGCTGGCATCATATTCGCAAGCTTGAACTCAGCGGTCATTGAGATTGGGAAATTCATAGATTTTCGCAACATATGGGGATTTCAATCTAACCGCGTAATAAAGATGATTTTATGCCATAAGTTACGGACCACTGGGTGACAGTAAATGCGGTTTTTTGCGGTAACTTCCCAATGAACGTTGAGCCATGACGAACAAGCCGTTTTGCAATCCTTAAATTAGTAAGGCTCAAGACACTTCCGGTTATGTGTGCATGCTATCTTTCTGCAACTATCTATAGGCTACCACTGTCATCTCGATTGTTGGAAGTTACAAAGAAAATCTTAAAATGAGGAAAACTATCTAAGGTTTGTGAATTTTCTTCATTTGAACTCATTTTAACCGTCTGGGATGTATAGCGTACATTTCAGTACATGACCTAACACGGTTAGGGTTAAAGCCGCATAATAACCAAACTCGTGTTAAAAGTAACAGGGCAACGTACCAGTTTCATGTCATAACGTAACAAAATGACGACTATAAAAAGGCACAGGCTCATATCGAAACAGAACAAAACGAGTGTACCTTTTATTTATTATTATTAAAAAGTTGAAGCATACACTGTGGAAAGCGTATTTAGCTTGTTGAGCCCCCTCCCAATTCACGACATAGTACACACATTTAAAGTCTAAACATTTTTAACAATTAAACAGTATGTGTGTAGCATTAACCCGTTTAAGCAAAACGTTTGGGAATTTCACACCCTTGTCTATCCTTTAAACATATCACAAAGTGGAGGGAATGTTTAGAAAAACAAACGTTTAATTCCTAAACACGCATTTTAGTTGGAAAGAACAATAATGTTTTTACATACGTATGTTAAACAAGTGAATGAGTTTCTCTTGGAGATGTTTTAAAACTCATATTCTTACAAGAACTTCAAATGCAACTTATGAAATTCGAAATTTTAGACTTTTTTCTCCATGACGTCTTCTCCATGATCTGTGACACACAAACCTCTCTCACAACGTTGCAGCTGCTGAAATGATGATAAACGCTAAAAGTGAAGGATGTATGTTTGTGATTGTTTTACTGTGCTACCATTAAACTTTTGTTAAATATACGTACACTCAGACTTTGAACGTCATAAATAATTACAAATATGCAAATAACAGTAGACAATATATTTCTCTGAAAACGTAAAAAAGAAACAGATTTACACTGGTCGTTTATCATACTAAAGTGGAATAAAATAATTGAAATGGTAGAAATGCAGAGGAATTCGATATTTTCTCGAGGCATCATGGTAATTATTTTAGCCCATTTCCACTCCTTACCAACGCATCTGACTCTGAACTAAATGATAAATTATATCTTGGAGAAAGAAATTTATTGTACCATTATTAATGAACAAGCCATGGGCGTTCCTTTTAGCTAAAATGTAGAGCTAAAAGCAAGTATACCCGAGAGTGCAAAATGACTATACGTTTGCAATACAAAAGCGCTCACGGTCTTACCTAGTGGCGTAACCAAATATAGGGGGCGTACCATAATTAAAGTGACTAAAATTTATTCAATAATCGTCTGTTTCATGGAAATCAAAGTGTGGTCTTTATGAAGAAATGCCCTAGTATGGGCCCATAGACACATGGCCCATAGGAAGACAACTTATGGAAGGTATCTCTAAACTTGTAACTTTATAAAGAAAATCACAATGAACCTAAAGAGACGCAAGAAAACTTTATAAAACTCTAAGTATTCCACTTGCCAACATCCTAAGTTAATGTTGCATCAAAGTGTATCAGTGATAGTATTAGGTTGTACTTCCTGCGTAGTCAGTCTGCGGTTTCTATGTTAACCGCTCAAAAGGACAGTTTGAATTTCCCCTTTTCTCACATGCTCTCCTTCCATCAACCCACGTTTCCTGATTCATAAACACCAAAAAGTACACAAAAGTACATAGAACAGTCATAAACTGCTGTGTTACAATTAATTAACATCTAGTGGGGCTTTATTGAGTTGAAACAGTGTTTGTAAGAGGTTACGCTTCCTGCGTAGTCGGCGGCGGTTTCTGGGTTAAACTCTCCGATGCACATTTTCCACGTAGTCCTCATGCTTTACTTCCACTGCCTCCGTTTTTTGACACGTATAAGACAAGGACGATTGGAAAAAAGGAAAACGATAAAAAGTTCGAAGTAAAGTCCCTGACTCATGACACCAACTATGACGTCAAACGGAAAATGGAAAAGGTAAAAAATGTTGAAAAGAGGAGAAACGAAGCTCTAGAAAATTCAGACGGGCACTCGAAGTATCCATGGACGGCATCGGATGGTTGACATTTTGAAGCATGTGTGTGTGAGAGAGACAAGTTTGGAGACGAATCATGCGGTCGGCCGTTGTTAATTAGGGCCATAGAGGAGTTAACCGAATGAACTTGACTGGTCCAAATAAAAGAGATATACTAGCCTGTATGTCCTTGGAGTTTATACTGTCATATTTTTCACGTAATGAGTAACTTGCCAGGCACTTTCGGGATTCCATAAGAAGAGTTAGAATCTGGTAACTGCAAAGCAAGACGGCGAGGAGGAACTCTTCTTTAAGACATGAATATTCGGTATCCACCTTTAGATACATTAAAATATAACATCAGTCATTTACCTGACAACGAACACAAGTAACGTTTCAATTTTTGTTTCTACAAAATGAAAACAAGTGGAGGAGTAGATAAACACACACTATTAAAACAATACTAAAACACCAATAGATTTCATGTATACAACAAACAACACACTGGCAGACAAACATGCAAATAATAAACAGACAGACAGCCAAGCAGAGAGACAGACAGGGACAGACAAACAAACAAAAGGACGAACAAACAAACAGATAAACAGACAGACAAACACACACTCAGACAGACATTCAGACGTACAGGTAGACGAATAGACAAATAGACGAAAACAGGCAGGCTGATAAGGAGGCAGATAGACAGGAAAGAAACAAACAAACAGACATGCATACATACATACAGACAGACAGACAGACAGACAGACAAACAACAAATAGACAGACAGGTAAACAGACTAATATACAAAAAATAGACTAATACCCAACACCCCCCCCCCCAAAAAAAACTCATATACAAACCAAAAACTAATATACAAACCCGCCAAAATAGACTAATATACAAACCAAAAAAAAAAGACCGAGGCTGAAAAACATGTTTCTGGTAGACTGAGTACATACTACCACATCAACACATTATCGGAAACTTTATGAGATGATTAAAATGTGTTTGTCATATTTGTAATTTGTTTCAGGTTCTTAGTCGATCAAATTAATGAAAAAAGTAACGAAACAGAATTAGATTGCAATACTCCGGATCACTCAGAGCTTCAAGCTGTAGAAGCAAACACGTAAAGAGGCGACAGTCTATTAGAAGAAAATTTTGAAGGGATTTTATGTCTCGTGATAATAAGTAATAAAAACATCGGATAGGGAGATATTTATATAATACGGTTAATGAAATAAAAAAAACTCAGGTTTTCCTTCGATGAGATTTCAATGTTTCATTTTATTCAACCAGAATAAACTCGCTTATTGGGAATAAAGTAAAAAATTGTTATAAATAGTGACAAAGTGAAGGTCATTGAACGAACATGCATATTTTTGAGAAGCATTTTGAAAATGGAAGTCTTTTACAGATAGATTACAAATTAGTGTAAGGTGCATGTTTCAAGTCAGAAAGCCTAAAAGCTTAGTGGTCCTTGCTGAAAGGAAATGCTTTATCGCACCGAGGTTTTATTCTTTAAAGTTATCTTTTTGATATAAGATGTTTACGTTTATTCACAATTCGACTTCCGGTGACTTAACAATGGATCGTTCACCTGCTATCTAATAGATCCCTCACAGTTACGTACCACTTTTTCACAGTTTGTCCTCTTTTGACTTCAAACGACCTTTGAAATCCAACAAAAACATTTGAATTATTAAACGCAATATGAGGGCATCCGTATGCCTATATAAGATCCTTCAAGATAACCCTTTTTGGTATCATGTTTACGCTGTTTTCACCTTACGACTTCTCGTGACTCCGAATGAACTTTCACCTCCACCAAAAACAAAAGGGTTCTTGTAATTAGTGTGTGGCACTGACATCCAAGTATGAGATACATAAGTTTACATGGTTTTCGTTCTTTCACCGACGGTAACCTCAGATGACCTTTGAACTCTACCGAAAACAACAGGTATATTGCTAAGCAGAACGCATCCACATTCCAAGTATGAAAAGCATTCATCATTCCTGACTAGAGATACGGTGTTTCAAAGGTTTCAAGTTTTTGTTTTACCGCTGGTGACCTCAAATGACCTCTGACCTACACCAAAACAATAGTGCTTTTCCTCTCAATATCAAAAATCTATATCTCAAGTATGATAAATAACAGATCAAAAACTGAAAAGATGAATGCTTGAATGGGATTCGAAACCCGGCCGCCAGAACGAGAAACCGAACACTTAACACCAGTGGTTCTCAAACTTTTTTAGACTAACGTCCGTTTCCACCACCTTGAACTGTCACAATGCCCCCTCCCCTACAATATAATCCAAATGCGGAAGAAATTGGACTTAGAGAGTGGAGTTAATAAATTTCTATTGCCATTTCTGGATAGTTTGGGGTCACCAAATTTATTTTGGGGAGGAAGAGAGGGAGGGTGGGGTTGATGGAGAAAGAAGCGAGGGGAAGAACCAGCGGAGGGAAATAGACCCCATGATGCATTATTGTGCACTTAATCGTTGCAGTGATGTGTCGTAATCGCCAGGGACCCCAAATCCGTGCCAACGCCCCTATTTCCTGTTTTCTCTGTAGCGCCCACCAGAGACTTTTCAACGCCCCGGGGGCGGTAGGGACCACTTTGAGAACCACTGCTTTACACCATCATACAGGTAATTGTAGACTTTAATTACAATATCGTCACAGCATGCTTCACACAGCATGCCCTCACACAGGCCCATTAATAGGTAAGTAAAATTGGAGTTACCAATGAACTTATCAGAGTTGGGCTCGTCCAAAGATATTTGTTGTTCTCTATAATTTTATCCTTGGAATGGTACAAATTACAAATAATCATATCAAACAAGAAATACAGTGTATGAAAGTACCATTTTGTATGGCATTTTAGAGCCTTTCGATGGTTTAAGATCTTGGAGGGGTGAACCATAGTTCCGGTATTTTCGTATCTTCTAAGGAACAATTATTGACCGCTCTTGGACACAGTAATAAATTATGGGAGAAAATCTTTAAAAGCTGAAAATTATAGGACCGGGGTAAGAGTCTTTGTCCTCCCTATCACATACATTGTAACCCAAGCACAAGGGCGCAGGAAGCAGGGGCTGGGGGCTAAAGTCTCCCAGTCAAAATGTGATGGGCGGAAGTATGCTTCCGCCCCTCAATTCAAGAACGCCTTATTTGTTCCCTCAGTAAAATATGCCAAAAACTTGCAGTAATTTTGATTACAATTTGCTCTAAAATTGCACCAAATTGCAGCCAAGGACCCTCAAATATTCAAAAGTTTTGCAAAGGGGAGAAGACACCTTTTAGACCACTCCTCCAGGCTGGCCGTCCGAAACAACGTTTAGTTCCCAGCCGCGGACATCTCCCTACGTCTATGTCCTATCACATCTTTCCATCCGTGTTCCCTCTGGATCGTTAAACTCAAACTTAAGCAGTTTCGGGTGTTCAAATGATGAAGGATAATTAATAAAATATAAGTGAAAAAGCTTTGTTCAAGGTCTTAGGTAGTACTTCCAGAGTAAGAAAGAAATTTAGTTTCGGAAGGTGTAATTCTGTGAAAAATATTGCATAATTCTGGACTAAATAGTAACCGATATAATGTATTTGTTAGTCAAGTTGTGTTGTAAAGAGCATGGAGGACTTTTTCGTACATCTTACTTCCTATTATCACTGTATATGAAGGAATAAATCCCTAAACACTGGCCGATTGGATTCGTACCGGATTCATCATAGGCTTAGGAAGCTGTTCGAGACGGGGGGAGGGCTGAATCTTATTTCGGATCGCCGGCCTGGGGAGAAGGTGTTCTCCTCCTTTTCAGAAAATTTGTGAAGATTTAAGGGTCCTTAGATGCAATTTGGTGCACCATTTTGGAAAAATTTTAAGGAAAATTACAGCAAATTTTTGACATTTCTTCCAACAAGTAAGGGGTTTTCGTCCTTGAATCTAGGGGGCGGAAGCATAGTTCCGTCCAAAACATTTTTAGACTGAGGGCTTTAGCCCCCAGCCCCCTACTTACTACGAATATGGAATTGATCATCGACTTGACAGTAGATTAAGCGGTGATGTATTTTATTCAGCGAAAATTTTTGTGGTTAAACCACAAAAATAGCTCGACATGAAGTTAAAAATAAATAGAAGACAAACACCTCGAATGAATAGAATGTATCAACAAAGATAACCAACGGATTCGAATCTTACAAGAAATTTTAAGCATCGAGAATTGTAGGCGGTTGTGGTTAGTTGGGGACAGATTCGGTAAGCACGGATCCACACACTTGCAATTTACGGCGGCAGTTTATTTGTATCACACCATCTCACTTCAACCAGATATGTGTTGACTAAGACTTTTATAGTGAGATTAAAATTGATATAGGACCTACTTTCATTTAAACTAATGTACGTTATGTCGATTCAGTAGAGTTATTAAACTCATATAAGTCGATTAAACTCAGCATCGGTATATGTTGAGTAAAATTGACATACGTCGGAGGTAACCAATGTACGCCACATAATTTAATTTGTTTAAGTGATTTGAAGAGTACCGAAAGTTTGAAATTTTAAAAATATATGTTACAAAGCTCGGAAAATGCATCCAAATGGTCCAACTCCCATCTTCACAGGACATTCCTGAGCTGAGATAAAAAATGTTGCAGCTTATTCACTCAATTTAAAATGGTAGATAGCGCAATAATTTGTGATGTCATTCTTGTACTACTTAAAATAACCAACTTTGTATTTCTCTTTTTTTCGAAAGCCACTGCACCTTGTACCAAAACGTGATCATTGTCTTACTGTTGTAGGGTGACTTGGCTCTACAAGCCCTCTGCATACAACATTCTTTGTAAGGGAACAGTACATGTTCCCAGGTCATATAAACATCTTTATTTCAAAAGGAAACAAAAGCATTTAGTGTGAGTTGTACAAGAACTGAAAAAGGACTTGACAAATTATTGCGCAATCGACCGTTTCAAATTACTAAGTGAATAAACTTCAACATTTTATATCTTAGCAACGAAGGAAGCTATGAAAATGAAAATTGACGAAGGAAGATTTCAACCGGTATATGTCGATTTACAGAGCAATAAATCTCGCCCCATTTAGCAAATATTCTTCCCGCTTAGTTTACTTTCAGCAGAGGCGTAAGGGACTCTTCCAATTTGGGGGCAGAAAATTTTTTGCCCGAATCTCAAAAAGTTGCACGAGTTCAAGGGCGTGGACCCATCTCACAAGACGGGATGGTGACTTTTCACCATTTGCGAATCGCCGTCCTGGGGGAGGGGTCTAAGGAGAGGGGGTGCTCACATAAGGTGGGCTAGATGCAAAATGATGCTATATTTAGTGCTAAATTTGAGTTGGAGATATTTCCAAGAATTTCTACTTTTTTAGGAAGTATTTTCATCTTGCTTGTTTAATTAAGTGATTTTTTTACTCAGTTCTTGGGGTAAATCTGAACCACACTGCGTGAAGTAAGTGAACAGTAAATTGTTAGACTACATATACCATTAGCATGTTTACTCATATCTTATGAAATTTGGATATGGAAGTGATTAGGACTGTTCATGTCAGAGCCTTTTCGAATTTCATTGCAGTTCGGGTACATAAAATAGAACACAGAACAACTACGTGCGGGCGAAGCGCGCGAAAATTTTTGTACATTTTTCGGGAATTCGATAAAAAATTCGGGAACTCAGAAGAAAATTCGGGCAATCGTTTCACTTTTTCTTCATCCTTGCCGGAATTTCACCTATTCTGTGCCCGAATTTTTGTCATTTTTTCGCCCGCATTTCGACCTCAGAAATTTTTGGGGGGCAGTCTTTCCCCCACCTCGTACACCTATGGCTTTCAGGCTCTTCTCCAATTATTAAAAGAAAAACATATTTAGTGTACCCCCTGAGCAAAGGTACAACAGCTTGTGTACTGAGTTTGGAACCTCACATTAAGTGTGAGCTGTCTGGATGGCTAGGTGCACCTATATAAATCACCATGCATTCATCAGTCAAGGTGTTTAAATTTGGGTCAATCAACGTGTAGTTCACCAAATTGTTCATATAGATAAAGAGATGTTCGTGAAAACGTTTGTGATGATGAATCGGTCCTCTAGTTTGATCAACGTCTATTTAAATTTGAATGGGTTGACTAAAACCGGATGGTTTACGTCAATTTTATATGTTGGTTTAAATTATGCATGTCTATTAAAAAAAGGAATTGTCGATATTTTTGGCACATGTCGACATAAGTTGGTATATGTGCCAGTTAAAGGTTTTCTATGTCAATTTAAATTGATTTACGTAGTTGTAAATGTATTCATGTACTTTTTTGTAGGCTGTCAGTCGATTAAAAGTTATAAATGTCCATTTTAAATTGATATTTGTCGATGAAAACTGGGCGGGATTTGTCAATTTAATTTAAGACATTTCGATTTAAATTATACAAATCGACTAAAAATACTGCTGTAGAAACGGTAAAGTTAAGTTGGTATGCGTCACTCAGTCCCCCATGATGTGATACAGATGGTCTCTATGGTTGGCTTTTAGTTTTGTACTCGCATTAAAAACCCTTAAATTACCTCAACCCTAGGGGAAATGCCTTAACTGCTTTGTTTTTATGAACACCACGAAAGTGATTACCATCATTTTGTAAATGCTTCGACGTCATAATGTGGCTGAGGCCTCGTCCTTTTTCCTGCAGAATAGATAGCCAATTGCAAACCACATTTTACCAATCAAATTCTTTAATATCAATCATGTGACGCAAGTTTTAAGAACATTGTTCTGAATCATTTTAAATTTTTCTTTTGACCTTGTATAAAAAAAGGTTATTTTAAATTCATTTTTTCTTTCCTTTTTTTAGTTGAAAAAATCTCATATTATATACATCAAGAACGAATATATGGAGAAGCATTTGCATTTTGTCCAGTGACAGACATTACATAAAATCACAACTGAGAGGATTCATACGAAGTACATCTCAATTCATCTTGATTCCTCATGCTCAATCAATTCCTTATAGTCGATTCCTCATATAAACGCGTAACGTGACCAGTTTTCTCCAATTTAATCTTGATTTTTAAAACAGTATTAAAAAATTCAGGGAGATGCGTTTTTTATTTTTTGTCCTGCTAAAAGTAAGGTCGAAATCAGGCTACACTTGCCTCACTATCGTACACGGGGGAGGGGGAGGCATTGGATCATGACAACTCACTGATGCCGATTTTTTAAGTTTCTAAAAATGCGTTATTTTTAACACAAGTTTTACATCAAAAGGTAGCATATTACATGTAATTTCAAAATTTTCTGAAAGACCCCTCCCCCAGGGCGGCGATCACACGACATACTGCATACCCCCTACCCCCTGAGAGAAAACCTGCGTACTTCACTGACTTGTCTATCTATTGACCGCCCTCAAAAGACAGTGGATTTTATAAAAAGTTTTTTAAAAAAATTTTTAAATTAAAAAAAATAAACAGATTGTTGATAAATTGATTTTTGTCTTTTTAAAATGATATGGGTGGAATAAAACCTCTTTAGAAGAATGTCCTCTTTACACATATAGAGAACGTGACCGAAACTGGCTGAATGAAATAATCGCTTGAAAGAAACCTAGGTACTGCATAACTGGCATTAAGAAATCATTATATCATTGGTCTTTACCGAGAATTTAATAAAGAAGGCAAGTTGCAAGCGAGATTCTCTGTGGATATGCCTTTAATATCTTTTAGTGTATTCTGAACATGAACAAATCTGAGACTTTCAAATTTGCTTCGTTTTTGTTCTCTAACCGATAGAACCGAGTTACGGCTTCCGTATTGATGAAGTCGTCCCAGACCAAGCCTGTATGCGAATGATTAATTGTAGCAGAGATGACATACTTTTACAATCTTTTCATTTTCCACCGAGTGCTTTATCTCGTAATAAACATCTCGGTTTTCAGGAACATGAAACTTACCATACGCAGACGTTAAAAGCTGACAAGGACACACAAAAGAAAATTGCGACAGTTTAATGCAGCACGTAGGTGTTGTGATTGCAATTGTAACACAATTAACCGACTTGGATCAAGTATTTCATGCTGAATTCAGTCTAAGATAGCGTCTCAGATTTGTGGGAAATGTTGTTAATAAGTCTCAACTGAGTAAGATGAGGCATGCAAGTTGCTTTTAATGACACAGAGTAAGCTATAAACTATTGTGTTAAAACGTCACTCCATCAAATAATATATTTACAAAGATAATCTCTTAAAGAACCCCTCTGCTTTGGAAACAATATATCACCCTAAGGAGAAGTGGTTTATGAAATCATAAATTATGTTCCTTGTTAGGTTTTGATTTTTCCTTCAGTCCTTTTTGCTTGAAAAACTTACAAATTGTAAAACGATAACAACAGATTCTATTGCATAACTAACATAACAGAAAAAGAAGCTATTAACGTGAGATTTTAAGATTAAGACAAACGAGATAAATCGTAATTATTCATCATCATATTTCATCACTTGAGAAATTGCTCCGAATTTTTCTCGTGGAGCTGTATTACGTGGTATTAAACTCTGAGACAAATTTTGAGAGAATATTTATGGCATTTATTTTTGTTATTTCCTTTTTTTCTTTTTTCTTAATTTTTTCTTTTTTCTTTTATTTATTTACTTATTTTTTTCATCTGGTTCAAAACAAATCGATAAAGGTAAAACGGTATAGTACAAAGCGGAACAGGTACTTCACGCTGAAAACTCTGCTTACCTTCACTGCGATAGGTGTCATGGATTACCCATACCTTTCCTGGCTTAAACTGTTAAACGGAAAATACAGCCCCCCAATTTGAAGTAGTGTACCCCGGTACACTAGTTCAGGAATGGCTTCTATCAATCATGTGACATTATTTTTGTTACTTATTTCCTAAATTTATGCAGAATAACTCATTGGTTTGCCCTCAATATTCAATGATTTTACACAGGAACATTATGAATATACTTGTGAGAGAAATAAGAGGAGATCTGTAAGATTTAGCAATTTTTTGAAAATAAACTTGGGGAGGGGGGGGGACTGCCTTCTCCCTTTAATTGAAAAAGGAATCCTGGTAAACTTTAACCAGAAATAGTACTGTTAACTAGGATTCAAAACCAGTCGTTTAATTAACTTGGCAATTGTCATTTTGACCAGTGTTGTACCGATATTGCAAGTAGCCGATATTACAGATACCGATATTTTAGTTCTCAATATCGGCGGATACCGATCCGATATCGATATTTTGGAAATAAGCATTCGGCAACTAACCAAAGGCTATGGAAGACCGCAATGAAGTGTCGTTTCATCTTGATTAGGGTTAAAAATTGGAACCTGCATTCAGAATTACTCAAATGGTGTACCATTTTCATAACATATGGGACGATAAATATTGGCATTTAAGGTAAATTTTACCGATACCGATACATCATAACAAAAAAGGAAATATCAGCCGATATGGTGAATACTGATAATCGTTCAACACTAATTTTGACCCTTTTTTCGGGTTATTTTACCCAAGAATTTTATGGATAATCTTACAGGTAGTGATCTTGGTTAAATTCACCTAGTTTTTTTTCGAGTATTTGAGGGTAAAAGAGAAGACACCGTAAACGCTTCATTTGGGGGGGGGGGAGGGGGACTGAGCAGGGAAAGAGGTTTGTTGGTCATAAAATAAGTTAGATATAGGTAATACCTCTAAACTTTATTTGTGATTTAAAAACGCACCGTACTTTAAATAAACGAAACAATTCTTCCTATTTACAATTCTGAAGCAACATGTCAAAACTGTTTCACTTGATATTAACATCTGCTACCCCACCGTTGACGCGAAAGCTTATAACAATCATAAAGACATCTGGGTTAACATTATTTCTATTGTAAGCTGTTTGTTCATACTGCATAACTGGCGTAAAGAAATCATTATTTCATCGGCGGCCTATACCGAGGATTTAATGATGAAGGAAGTTGCAAGTGGGGTTCTCAGTGAATATTCCTTTAAATGTTCCTTAGTGTATTCTGAATATTAAAAATTTAAGACTTTCAGATTTGCTTCGTTTTTGTTCCTTAATCGATAAAACCGAGTTACGACTTCGTTATTGATTTAACCGTCCCGATCCAAGCCTGTATGTGAATGATTAATTCTATAGCAGTAATGACATATTTTAACAATGATCGTTTCATTTTCCTCCGAGTACTTTATCTCGTGCGATCGTCACAAGCTGAGGGCGATGTTCAAGCATGCATCGGTTGTCTACAATATATCCCGTTGAAATCTCTGCGAACCTTCTTTATACAAATACACATAGCTGAAACTGACGGATCCAGGGCCCTTGTTTGGGAGGAGCCAAACTGGTGGTACAGGGATATGGGGGAAGGGTTCTAAGAAAAAGGGTCCCCCTCCCCCCCTTTGGACTGGGCTGAGCTGCATATAAGCCGCCCTTTTGCTTCTAAATTTGTATCATCTGCCACGACTGGTATGTTTATTTCCCGTCATATGTGCTGGGCTCGTTGTTTGTTTATCCCCCGAACATCCCACAATTCCATTTGACTTTCCAATAATCTAATTCGTTGATTGTAGTGCTGGTTTGTCTATAATAATTTAAATAATCCAATCATGTTTAAGCAAATCGAAACCAACTTTGCTCCATGATTCGATTCCCTGGCCATTCTGATGTAGAGAACTTTGCGCAATGATATCGCAATGTGTTCCGTGGAATGCAATGACGTCACAAATGATGACGCAGTGTAGAGGCGTTGAACCATGCACAGACACATGTCGAAAGCAGACTATACACGATAGACGAGCACTAGCATGTAAACTTTGCTGGTCTTTCAAATTAGTTGTTGCTTGCTTTATCACAAGATCTGTCTGGTGGCTTCTTCTTAAGTCTAGTTAGTGTCCGTTCGGGGTTTTGACTCCTTTTGAGAGTAGCTTCAAAATTTTGCCCGCTGCGATAAACAGCCCGGAAGTCTTTCTTGAAAAGCACAAACGTATCATTTGTCCCAAAGAGAATAAATAACATTAACCTTTTACGTTAGTCGTTTGTGAAAAGTAAGTTTGATGTCTGGGCGTTGGAACTGAATAATCTTCGTCAGTTCGTGTTAGTGCTAAAAAAATTACAACCTTTTTTCGTCTACAGTAGACAAGGAATGTCGAAAACAGAATTGTGCGATTCATCTCATAACTTTTGATGTAACTGTGGGTGGATAGTTACTCATTAAGATTGATTTTTAACATGAGGGCAGAAGAGACCGGGCGGCATGGAAAACTAACCACACGAAAAGGTGCATTATCGTATTTAGAAAATCGGCTTCTGAAAAGTGCCTCTGAACCCTGTCCTCTCAAACAAAGCTTCCTACACTTGTGATTCTCAGTGTATAAAAGAACGGTATACAACCAACAAAAGAACATGTATAAACGGGAATTAAATATATGGCGAGGAGACTAAATTTCCTGTCGGTGCGGTGACCAGGCCGCTTGGACCTAATACAAGTAAGCGTAGAGTTGTGACGGGAAGACAGTATTCCCGAGCCTGCAAATTCCCTATTTTCAGGTCAAAAATGGGAATTTCAAACAAAAATTACATCATGATTGCTTAGCACTTAGGAAAACTTTGAGGACAAACACTCTCAAAATGTCTTACCAATCGCCTATGGTAGCACACCACTAATTCAAGGGGAATCCCCGCACAGGATATTACCCTACAAATTTAACACCCTAGAAAAACTTTTTGGGGGACAATTAGATCATGTTAATGAAGTGATGTGTTCAATTTGTGTTGTGTATGTGGCAGAAAAGTAATTGAAATACTTATTCTACACAAATCAAGAAAATGGAAGGTATTTCAGGTACTTTTTCTCAATATATCCTCCCGCAATGCAAATCTGCATTTAGAATGAGTAACACTAGCAGGAACCATCACTCTACTATACAAGTCCTTCTAGCTCAAAATCTCAACGGTCACAGTAACACAGATTTAAAATTGTTGTAAAAAGCCTACTCGTGAGCTTTCCTATGAGGGTTAGATTGTGCCCGTTGAAAACTTCTCCAAAGTTCCAAGGTTTAGTTTGTAAGTCAATGGAGGAATAATTAGTGGTGTGTTACCCCATGGGAGGAAAAAATGACGTAGGAGGATAGTGGAGTCCTTATGAGCAAGTCTCAAGTCTGCATTCATAATACAATAAATAATATGTTAGGTCCAGGTCTCATTTTATCCTTGGATCCAGCAAGAGCTGGCTTCCTTGGTGAGCTTCTGATGGCTTCTTGAACCTGTGAAGAAGACTACACTAAAGCACTATAATCCATTACTCTATTTGGCGCTCCAGATGCAAATGCTGACCTATGTGGAGCCTGAGCACAATGGCAGTAGGTTCCATTTTTGCCATCTTTGATACCCGGCCACTAGTTGAACCCCCTGACTGCCTGGTTGCAAGTAAAATGCTTTGACCACTTGACTACGCTGCATAATCTACAATTCTACACGGACGCACACTTATTCATGACTGCCCAGATTCCTTCAGTCTGCGAAATATTAAATGGACAGATGCTATCTTAGGTTTTTATATGTATTGTATGTATAATGCTCCGAACGTCTGTGGTTTGGATCATGCATGCCGGCACGGTGCACTTAACAGTACAGTGTCAGGCAAAGTATAGGCAAAGTAGTGCAAGTTGCAACCAACTGTGTAGTTTTACGTACGAATGTATCGGCGCGACGGAGTTGTGTTGTGAATGAAAATGATCGTCCCGGTCTTGACAACTCTCATAATTTATTGAGCGAGCAAGTCGCTTATATAAATATCATATCTTTTGGGGCAAGTCTCAAGTTCAAATCCCAAGTCTTTTGAACCCAAGTCTCAAGTAAGTCGCAAGTCCTCCCAAAACGACACTCGAGTCAGACTCGAGTCCAAGTCCCAGACTCGAGTCCCCTACTCTGCAAATTACTGTCTTCACTTTCAAGATTCAAATAGACATACAAGGTTATTTGCTTTAAATGTTCCATATCAATGATGAAACCACTGTCATTAAATGTACTATGGTGAAAACGCTTGGGTAACATAAAATAATAGTTAATCAAACTTCCATAAAAGTTACACTTCTACACCGAAATATATATATATATATATAAAATATTGTGCCTTTACTTTTGGCAAGTTTTAAAAGTTTAAAACCAAAGTGCAGCCAACCCAATCAAAACTGGTTTAAACCGGTATTCGTACTTTATGTATTGCTCGTTCTGTTATCACGTGACATTTTTTGTAATTCATGCAGAATAAACTCCTTCCGTAGCATCATAAATATACTCATAAGGCAAACGGGGAAGATCTGAAAATTGTGGCTGATTTCTAGAGACAAAGATAGAGGACTGTTGTTTGCCTTCACTAGCTTGAAGAAACGTTCCAGTTCCCACAAATTTATCATTCATTTGTAAAGGAGGAGGAGTTATCTACTACAGTGAAAGTCAAGTTCACTTTCAGTTTGTGATTCTCGGAATATTTGAAAATGGAAGTTACTATATTTGTCACCCACAGTAAACTTGAAACAAGCAAGAGTGACCTCATCTCGTCATTGTGGGCAATGTTTTATTCTTGTGAGTTTGCGTATAGGTCTCATCAATTAACAACACGAAATCATGTAGAAGAAGGCTTATAAAGTAAGAACACAGCCGTGTTAGTTAATGTGAGTCTATTGGGTCACCTCAGTAAATAATCAAAGAGTGCTACTGACTGTGCCGTCCATAAAAGTCAGGTGACCTATTGCGGCATTTTGTCGAAATTAAATCAGAAATAAAGTTAATCTTCGATTGCTCATTACTCTTTGACAGAGTAAAGGTTCATTAAATTCAGTAAAGAAAAAAAAATTGGGAAAATGATAAACATTGACTGTTGTTTTGGTGGGCACCGTCATGGTACCGTGCAACTTTTTATTCTCTTATCTCCCTTTTTTACAAACTATCAGGTTAAAAGTAACAATTTTTAGGCTATCTGAGTAAGCTATACAGTCCAAATTGTAACAGGTCAATTATATAGAAAGTTGGTTTGTTTAAAAGAGTGCATTCACGGAGTTAAAGCACGTAAGTTTGATTTCTCATCAGCACAGAAAACCAAACAAGTATCTGAAATTGGAAAGTTTGATGACACACGGTGATAAAATAGAGTAATATACTATAGACGGTTGCCATAGGAACCTTGCATTTTGCCAGTAATTATTTTTAGTCTTTTTTATTTTTTTTTTATTTTTGAACTACATTCGTATAGTGAAGGGCCTCTACATAACTGTAGTGGTATCCGAATTTGAAAATAAAACAAAATTTGAGAAATAGTCTCTTGTCTTTTTACAAAATCGGAACATTAAATGGATAGACTAATAAAAAAAAAAACATTGGAATGAAAAACATTTCTTGAAATTTTCAACCTTTGAAGGACTAAAAAATTCAGGACTATTTGTCTGTCTTTGTTATGGTGGCAATTAAAAATTCATTTTGATGAATATCGCAGTCAAGAAAAATCCAATTTTCTGCCTTTAAAATTGCCCGATTCGTTGTCAAATTATTTAGTCCTATAGCAAGACTTTGAAGGCATTTTGACTTTAATGGTATTATCTAAGGAAGTACCCTTAATTTATTTGAAAAGAAAGAATGAAAGTGAATTTTGTAAAAAAACAAAAGAGCTGTCTCTTCCTGCACAATGTTATTCAATTAAGTCCCAATACACCCTTTTTAAATGGTATACTTAATTGCAAAGGTTGTAGGATGGAAACTCTATCCCACAATCCTTTGTAATTTGCTATGTGGAAAAGGGTGTGATGTGAGTTGTCAAAATACCTACCAGTAATATATAACTGTTGCTAATATCAGTACGGGGTATTTCGGTGGTGGTGATGGTGGTGGGGTTATCGGTTTCCATCGGAAATTCTGAGTTGAATCTTTATAGTCTGGCCAAAACATTGGCTTCGACACAACTCAGAGCTGCAGTCCTACGTCTTGGCTTGCGTGCTGTTGGCAAACGCTTACCAAACACGTTTCACTTTCTTTAAAGGCTCTTAATTCTTCAAATTTGCAGCAGGGCTGGGTTTACCTTTGTAGGGGTCCTGAGCACAAACCAATGTGGGGTCCCCCTTCGACTATAATTCTCCATAAGACTACAGTGGCGCAAATCACGAAAGGGATTCAGTCTAGAATACTCTACACAAACAATACAATAATGTAATTTTGTGGGGGCTTTTTGTGGGGCCCCTGGGCACGTGCCCGCTGGCCCATGCTTAAATCCGGCCCTGATTTGCAGTAAATGCTAATGTCTACTGAGTTCACATGTGATCGATTGATGTGATGGTAACATTGTATTAGTACAGATTTGTGCATCATTGTATTGATATCCATAAAATACTTTGTATTATGAACAAGGATGAAATTACACAATGACATAAGATAACGTGTAACAGACAGACCTACACTCTTCCACCTTTATGCTGGATTCAGACGAGGAGGTGCCTCACAGATCATCGATTTGTTCATTTTACAAGCGAACAAAACGTGCTTGAAGTTGGAAATGTCAGTGGTCTCTGTAGGCTTTTCAAATAAGATACGCACTGTACTTAAACTCAACAGTTGGGTTAACTTTAAAACACTGGGATGAATTGTTGCCTGAATCTCTCTAGTTCTGTAAATAACTTTCTCCTTATAAGGCTATGCCTATTAGGGAAGACTCGGTCTACTTTACATAAAAAGCCGACAGTGCAGCAAGTTACCTCCGTTTGTCAAATTTATTCAACACATTGATTTCACAGTCCATAATTGATGATAACTTATGCAGAAAATCACAGATTACATATTTCTGCTCTAAAATTCCCTCCAGTGGCCATTAATTAGCTAATATCACAATTATTCATATCGAAAATGTGTGTAACATTTATTTTTTCTGCATACCTATAAATATTGGGGGATATATCTGATATTATGTACCCCAATTAAAAATATTGAGGTCCACTAAAATATTGAGGTTCACTAAAATATTGAGGGGGACATTTCCCCCTTTCCACCTGTGATCGCCGCCCACGATAAAAGTCATTTATAGTTATATATAATGGAGGTGGTCCAAAGAAAGAGTACGGTACGTTATGTGCGTTACGTTTGCTAGTAAGAATGGTGAAAAGATGAATGACCCATTAGCATCCCCCTATGGCAGGATTTAAGCATCAACCAGTACGGCAGTTCCACAAAATATCCACACAAACGGGCCCCCACTAACTAGGATATCATATACTTTTTGGGCAATCGGTGACACCGTATAGCCTAGTCCAGACGCACCATACGAATGCCCCCCCCCCCATGTATGCTAAACGGCCTCAACATTTGCAAATCCGACCCTGATCTCCTCACTGATGACGTATACATGCACAACTTTAGGGGTTTTTTTTAACTTGTCGAATGAATGCATGGATTTCAATTCTTAGAAGCATGCTTCAAAGTAAACTGGGATATGACCAGCTAACAATGATAAATCCTTGTAACTTTAACTCCATGCGTTAAAGGTTCCTTTTTCATTATAATACAGGTGGGTCACGTTTTTAACTTCTTACAGAATTTTAGAACACGTCACAAGTAAATTGCAGCCGCGTTGTCTTAAGTGGTGGCAGCTGGTGAGGTTATATTTGAACTTGGGCTGGCAGCCGTTGTCCCAGGAGTTGCAGTTGTTCCACGAGCTGCAGTTGATGCTGTTCCCATTTCTCTGCTTGTAATGCCCCTACTAGGGAACGTTGGTGGTGCTGGTGGTGGTGACGACATTGCCCTGGTACCCAAAGTTTGGGAAAGGTTGCTTGACGGGGTTATTGTTGAACTCGATGCACCCACCATTGGAGTGGAATTGCTTCCCTGGGTAGATGGCGTCGCTGTGGGCTGGTTTGTTTGAGGACGAGGAAATGTTGCAAAGATTTCAATAGGTCTCTTTGTATCTTCTGAATATGGGATAACTGAAAGAGGTTATAAAGGGTAGATACAATGAAATGATGTGATATGTATCCTCGACATTTATCTGGAAAATTTTGTCACTGAACGAGTGATAGGAAACTAGAAAAACTGACAAAGAGGCCAAAATCCGACCACCTCCCGGACAATTTTTCCATGGACACCTTTCCCGAGACATCCACCCTTGGACAATTCCAAGTGGGAAGACTTGCATCCATGACAATTTTCGGAATCCTCAAAGTTGGGAACTTTCCTTCGTCACATTTAAGTGTAGAGACCATATGCATTAACGTCATCATCTTCCTTGATGACCGCCATCTTAGAGGACATGCTACAATACTGTGTGAAGAAGTGTGAACATAAGCGTGCCCTCTGAGCATGCGCATTTCAGTTTTAATGACCCTGTGACCTCATATACACAAGGTATGTAAGTAAACTGTTATATAACAAACATTTGCTGTACCTCATCCCGTTGATGCCTAACTCGATCATTCCTTTAACGATCATTCACGAAGTCATTCATAGACTTTATGCATTGCAATTTGCACGCAACGTCATTTTGGAGCCAAAACAACGAATCTCATGGCACGCACCCAGAAGACTTTGCACGCGAGTTTAGCAGACTTAACGCGCGTATTCGATTAAATGACAAATCAGATATATGCATTTGTTGGCGTAACTTGCAGTAATGCGTGGTGTAACGTCAATACATAAGGTCTATTTACAGCGGACCGGCGACAGATGTTGCAGAAACTCACGGGGCGTAAGGACTGAACATTCGCGTCAGGTGGCTCAGGAGGTCATTTGTGAGGGGATCAGGAGGTCATTTGGGAGGGGGAGGGGCGTAGATTTTTCTTGGATAAAAACCCACCCTACTGTGACCCGGATGTGGACAGAGCCTTCAACCTTTCACTTGCTAAACCTGATTGGTAATTATGACACCGCCTTTATTCACTCGGTCCTAGCATTCTCCCCGTACATTTGTTCAACTTTCCCATGAGAGTACTCACACATTAGTGTTCAACTTTCTCGTGAAAGTACTCAACTTGTCTCGACATATGTCAACGGTAAATCTCCTTCAGAACCAATGCGTACTGACTTCTCCCTCTATATCACATGTAAGTGTTCAGATAGCCAATCAGCACTGACCTCTTTCATAACATGTCAGCACTCAGACTTGTTCATTAATAATCACCCTTTCTCATCATTAAATCAATAATTTATTTCCCTCACCAGTCATGAATAGTTGGGTCCCCATGGTATTAGTACTCACTTTCCCCGTCTGATATAAGTACTCTTTTTCCTCATCACGTGTTAGTGCACAGTTCTCTACCACAGCAATACTCTTTTTCATTACAAAGCGTACTAATAGTTGACCTCCTCAGTAAGATATGAATACTCAGTCTCCCTAATTATGTTAGTGACCACACTCTCTCATTATATACTACACCTTTCCCTCACAAGACAGAAATACTCAGATCCCTATGTGGTATCAGTTAGTACTCCCTTTCCTCGTCTGATATAAATAGTCATTTTCCCACCAGGTATTAGTGCTCAGTTCTCTATCATAGTAATACTCAGCCGCATCATCACAAAGCCTACTAATACTTGACCTCTTCTGTAAGATATCAGTACTCAGCCCTCCTCATTAATGATCACACCTTCTCATCACTAAATCACTCACTTCCCCTAATGTATTCATTTTTTCCATCAGGTATTAGTGCACAGTTCTCTACCGGAGCAATACTCAGCTTTATCATCACAAAACCTCCTAGGCCTAGTACTTGACCTCTTCCGTAAAAATATCAATACTCAGTCATCCTTTTTATGTTAGTGATCACACTCTCTCATCAGATGCCAGTAGTTATTTCCTCACGACACATGAATACACATGTCCCCATCTGGTATTAGTACTCACTTACCCCGTCTATCGTAAGTACTCATTTTCCCACCAGGCATTAGTGCTCAGTTCTCTACCATAGCAACTCAGCTTCATCATCACAAAGCGTACAAATATTGACCTCCTCCATAAGATATCAAACTCAGTCTTCGTCAATATGTCTATGATCACACTCTTTCATCATAAACCAGTATTTTATTTCCCTCACCACACATAAATACTCAGTTGCCCATCTGGTATCAGTACTCATTTTCCCCGTCTGATATGAGTTACTCAGAGTTTTCCATAAGTTATTAGTTCCCGATCATGCCAATACTGTCATAATCAAATAGCCTGTAAGTACTTCACCTGTTTCATAGTATTCCAGTACTGAGCCTTCACCATGTTAATCATTACAATCTTTTATCGTGTATCAGTACCTAATTACAGTCTCACCTTCGCCAACAGCTACCTCTTTTACGAGCAGAGTAGTAGCTGCTTCTTGTTCCTCCAAAGCACTGTTCAGTTCATTGGCTAAGTTGGACTGAAGATTCGTCAAGTCATTATTGCTCCGGTTGAAAAATACCGAAGAGTGTACGATGATGCTTCCAGGCCTAACACAAAATGTAAAATCATTTTCTAGGAAACTTGGTAATTTGTGGGGAAAAGGTAACTTTCCACGATACTTCGAGACAAAATTGGAAAAATGCTATTACTAGACTTGATCACGGGGTGAATGTGTTCTCACTGTTCTGTAACAGATTTATGTAAGGAATCTTACATACACTGTAAATATGTATTTTAAGCAATTATGAACTTACTTTTCCCCTCTTTGCTTAATCAGTGCTGTACTAAACATGTTCAACAACTGACATCATATGTTTAGGGATGAAACACGCTTTAACACGAAACCTGTATGAATTTGACGCATGATGTGTCTAGCATGTAAAGTGTTTAAAAAATCTTTGCTTCTTAAACTTAGAATTCTTCAAGTATGTCAAAGCAAAGTAAAATTAAGCTCTGTTGTAAAAAATTTAAACTGTACTCATTTTTCTGAACTTATAGAGTTAATTATAGAGTAACCTTTAGCAAAGAAACTACTCATTAATATCCTTACTAAGTGTAGCTTTTCTGTAATCAATGTAACTACAAAATTATATTTTGTAAACCACAGCCATGGTGTGTAATACACACGGACTTCTTGTACATATAAAAGAGGGTCACGTGACAAACACGGTCGCCACCGTTTGAACAAATTTAGGCTTATCAAGATGGGGGCGGCGCTGCTGTAATTTTCGTAATTTGACGATAAATCTGCAATTTTTCACACAAAATACAAACATAAATAGAAGGAAAATATCAGAGTCCTTCACTTCTGTTTGTTAAATTTGACCTAAACTTGCATTCTTTCTAAAATTTTACAAAATTTTCTCAAAATCTGTCGATTCTGAGCCACTTAAGTAAGTCCAAACTTTTACACCACAAGACCATAGTAGTCAGCCATATTGGTAAGCCTACTGGTATACGTACGGTGGCGACAATCTACGCGTAGGACGTTAGTGCATATATATATATATATATATATAAACTGAAGAATGGTGGGAAGCGGACACAGTCGCATAATTTTTTTATTATGCGAAGTGGAATATGCGTCTAACATTAGCAACCCTTGCCTTGGTGAGAAAGACGATACCACCAAATGATGAAAAACTGAGGTTTGAACCAACGACCTACTGCTCAACAACGTGCAGTACGCTCTACCAACTGAGCCATCGGAACTCTGCTGGAAGAACTGGACAATTTAATTCAAATACCAGAGGGGACAGTTTTCCATAATTGGTGGTATCGTCCTCCTTACTAAAGCAAGGGTTGCCAATGTTAGACGCATATTCCACAGGTTTAAAAAAATTATGCGACTGTGTCCGCTTCCCACTATTCTTCAGTTTCTAGATTTAGAAGTCGCAACGTCACATCTACACTTCCGTATCTACACAAGCTGGGCGGAGCTTACAAGTGACTTAATGATGGAAAACTGTCCCGTCTGGTATTTGAATTAAATTGACCAGTTCTTCCGAAGGCTCAGTTGGTAGAGCATACTGCACGTTGTTGAGCAGTAGGTCGTTGGTTCAAACCCAGCTCGGACCTCAGTTTTTCATCATTTGGTGGTATCGTCTTTCTTACT
>WURT03355048.1:3627-23868 GCA_009936505.3 Holothuria glaberrima | reverse complement strand
ATGCTGAGGGGACTTCTGAGGACAGGATACAAGTATAAGGCCTGGTGTAAAATTGTGCCATCGTTTGAAAGCCTTGGACTGATATGTCCTTACAAATTTTCATTATTTAGTGGCATTCTTTCTATTTTTTGGCTGGGGGTATGCAGGGCGTAGCGAAGGTAAATCTTTGGGGGTGTAGAGATCATGCATGTTTTGCCGACAGCTGAGATCTGGTGATGCGTAAAACGAGCGCGAGCTTTAGCGAGTGGGGTCCAGGGGACCGCCTTGGGCCGCTGTATGATGGGGTTCAGAGGCAAAGCTCTCAGTGGTGGGGGCCCAGGCGAAACCCCTGGACTGAAGCTCTGAGGTTAGCATGTTTCTGGGTAAAAAATAAGTCCCAGGATACTAGGTAGTAGTATATTATCCAATGCAAAGATTCCTAATAATTTTAATATGTTAGGCAATTCAGTCCTTCGGCGTCATGCCACTCATGATACTCCAGAAGCTGATCCTGACCGTGCGGTCAGAACTCAAACACTATGCCGGCGTTTAGCATTTGAACACTAGACTCGGCAGGCGTTCAAATACGGTAACTGTTCAAGTAGGCGTCCGGCGTTCACAAATGGTGGAAAAGTGTTCAGAATCTTAAGCGTTCAAAATATGCTTCGAACGTCAGCCTGGGATGCGTTCCAGTGGCGTACCCACAAGAGAGGCCATGTAGTATGTTGTGTGTTCGCCGGCCTAGGGAGGGGTCTAAGGGGAGGTGAAAATGTTTGAAAAATTAGGTGTCCTTACATGCAATGCAGTCCTTACATGCAATATGCTACATTTTGAAGTAAAATTTGTGTTAAAAAATTTACGTATTTTTAGGAACTAAATAAAAAAGTGGCATCAGTGAGGACTGGAATATCTCAATGCCCCCCACCCTGCGTACGCCACTGATGTGTTCTATATCTGTTACATTTTGGTGTTCAAAAGTTGAACACCTGAGTTTGCAGTGAAGGGAAGACACGCGCGGCACGCTTTATTTTTTCCTAGGATGTTTGTGGGTAAACCGGATCCTCAGGAATTTGCAAAATGTGTTTGAAGTCAAGGTTAGGGTTTAGAAAACGGGCTAAGGATACACTCTCCATAGATAATCGGGCAGGCGTGGCGGAACGGAAAAATATTGGGGGGGGGGGCTGAGTGCCAGGAAGACTATCAAAGCGGAGCGCCACCATCGGTTGGCGCGGAGCGTACTAGAAAATTTTTGGCTTTATAAACCCACCAGATGGCCGGAAACGGCACTTCCCAAATGATTTAAGCTGCATGTACCCGGCCTTGAAATATGGATCTCATGTCTACAATTCCTTAATTAATGAAAGAAAATCAATCTATGAAAAATGGTCATACATGTTTCTAAGCGGAGCGCCACCATCGGTTGGCGCGGAGCGGACAAGAAAACTTTTGGCTCAACAAACCCCTCAGATGGCCGGAAACGGCACTTCCCGAGTGGTTAAAGCTGAATGTACCCAGCCTTGAAATATGGACCTCATGTCTGCAATTTCTCAATAAATGCAAAAAAAAAAAAAAAAAAAAATCAACCTATGAAAAATGGTAGTACATGTTTCTAAGCGGAGCGCCACCATCAGTTGGCGCGGATCGGACAAGAAAATTTTTGGCTTATCAATCCCCTCAAATGGCCGGAAACGGCGGCACTTCCCGAGTGTTTTTAAGCTGCATGTACCCAGCCTTGAGATATGGATCTCATGTCTGCACTTGGCAAATATTGGGGGGCTTAGCCCCCGAAGCCCCCCCCCCCCCGTTTCCTCCGCCACTGTAATCGGGTGCTGCTGATCCCATGGTTACGATGAAAGTGAGGAATGTCCAGAAAGTGGTTCTCCAAGAATGTCATATGACTCGAAATAGCCTGCCTATACGGGAGCCTTTAATTCCCCTTCTTTCCCGAGTTGTCGACGGACTCGGTCACTCGTCCAATTACACCGACGGCCGTCACATGCATGATCAATTTGCCGACGGGCCTTCAACTTGAATGGGCCAATTAGATGAAGAGCCAAAAATCGAAATGGCCGATATCAGATTGTCCCCCGCTCCCGTTCTCTCTTTCTCTCTTTTTTTCTTTCCATTCTCCGTTTTCCCTTTTACTCCCTTCCTTCCTTTTTCCTTTCTTCCCTCCTCTTTTCCTCGTCTTTTTCTTCCCCTCTCCCCCTTTTGCCGACAAACCGAAAATTTGCCGACGGCGACCAAATATTAGGGGGGGGGGGTGACACCCAAACACCCCGCTCACTACGGACCTGGGCGTAGGTCAAGAGGTACGTGCATGCTAAGAGAAGGGTATCATTTTGTCCTTGTGAGGTAGCTTGGATTAATAATAAATAATATAATGATGATGATGACGACGACGACGACGACGAGGACGACGATGATGTGGAGTATTTTGCGCACAAATCCACCTTAAAAGGTGCTCAAGGTGCGTTACAATGAAACCATACTCTACAAAAATAACACTTACATTACAACTTAATCTACACATGAAAAAATATAAACACAAACGGTGATCAATGCAAAAAAGCAAAAGTTGTCACAAACCAGTATTATGAACTAGACCACCAATGGTGCAAACTTCGACTTAGGCGGATCCAGGATTTCAAACACGAAAGGGAGGGGGGGGGGTTATCCATATGGGCAAATTTCGCACTTATGCGAGCCCATTGTACGAAGCCTCGAAAGAAGGTGGTGGTGGTCTAAGGAAAGAAAACTTGAAAATTATGCACTTCAATGGTATTTCTGCAGGGCATCTGGCAATTAAAATAAGCAGTACATATTGTTAACAAGCTTTAGTACCGTCTAAAAAAGGTGGTGTCGAAAAGGGGGACTACAGCCGGGAAAGCCCCATCTGGCTCTGCGTCTCAACGTAAGTGCAGTTTTGGTATATTAAACATATTGGAAGGTGATTGAATAACATCTGGACAATTTTAGCTTGGTGACATTCACGGACGACCGTTCGGGACGAGACAATATATTCTCACCACAGAAATTCGCTTGGACAATCCACCCCAGTTATAGGCCCATATGTGAAAACACTACTTGTCAACAACCATTTACTGCCCATCAATTTCATCGTAAGCGTACGAGGCGGGAGCAGGGGAAGGGGCATATGCCTTCCCAATTCGGGCAAAAATAGTGGATCCATTCGGGCAAATGTGACAGCCAAGAAAATAAATTATGCACTTTTATTCGGGCAAGTTGGTCCAAGTTCTAAATTCGGGCAAAAATTATCCCTGCCGGAAAAACATTGACCCCGTACGCCTATGAATTAATTAATTCGAAGTGATTTCTTAAAAAGAGAAGGGTTGACCTTTGGGTAGTGATTTTTCAGGAAGTAGTCCAGAACCATGGGTTTATTAAAAAATACGTTTATCTTTCGTTTATAATTCTTGATTCAATTGCATAAATTATATACTGAACGAACAATTACACGCAAATGTAAAAAATCCTCTCAATATTTACAATTAAGTTCAAGCAAAGATAATATTCGAAAGGAAATTGGATCGCAACCGGAAGGAGCAACGAAATGCTCTTCCTTCATTATCGACTCACTGTCATTGCCTACGTAGTAGGCTGTACGGTATATTCCTTGATCATTCATATGTTTGGGAAGCCCCAAAGAGATGAGCAAACAGAGACCGCTCCGCGATGTACATGGTTCGCATTACCCTGTTCAAGCTCAAGCTAAATTGCAAACAATGCATAGCTTTGTCTAAGCTTTGCCTTATATGTAAACAGATGGATTACTACCACGACCCTATACGACTCCGCTGTTTTTATCGTGCGTACATGGGCCAGAAAGTTGTTTGTTTGGCCAAATCGTGCGCGAAAAATCAAAATTTAATGCCAAATGATTTCAGCTGGCGTTGTCCTCACGGTCTTAGCTTCAAAATACCAAACAGGTGTTTGCGCTCATTAGAATCGATTCTTTCGGACGAAAAGAAGGTAATTTTATTTCGGATTTTCTCCCACATAAGTTGATAAAATGGAATGAAATTTACAGAGAAGATTACTGACAAGATTTAAAAGCAACTGAGATCAGTGATTTTTTTTATTTTTTGTTCCAATCAGGAGCAAATCCTCCCAACGTGGAACGGTCAATTTTTAATTCAAAATTGCAGGCTCCCTAAAAACATCATTTCTAGTAATATCGATTATTCCTGAACAAGTTATGAGCATGATATGGACAACTCATGAACTGGTGTGCAAACTTTCGGACACAAATATCAAAATCGCTAGGGGAAGATGGTTTTTATGGCTAAACATTGAAAACAAGCTCTAGGAACTTCATATATCCATCGGTCATAATAACATTTTAGTGGTAGAATCTGGCAGGCGTGACATGTTACACATCCTCTCCAAATTTCAGATCCGTAGCTTACAAAACAGCCCAGAAAACGCAATTCAAAGACAAAATCTCTGAACTCCTCGCCGAACTTGAAAACTGCTGTGGCGATCGCATCACTTCGACTAGAAGTTTTCTAGCCGAAGTAAAAAGCTTCATTAAACACGTCAGTCTTTAAAGCTATTTTGAAATGAGAAAGAGAAGCCTTGGATGTAAAATGGTGCTACATATATATCCTGATAGCAAAATTTGGTCAGTCCGACGATGGACAACACTTTTATTCTGTTTTAACCAGAAGGCTCTTTTCAAACGTTCTCATTAGAATGTAATACAGACAATGACCGGTGGTTGGGCATTTTGTCATCTGGGCCTGAAAATAACATTATATTAAATCATGTTACCGTCCTCGAAAACAATGCCGATAATGGTACAAGAGTAAAGTGCGGTAAAAACCTACAAAGGGCCCAGACTGGCAATTTGAGTCCGTCATCGGCGGCAACCCAGGGTTGCCAGTTTGGCGTTTTAAACGCCAAAACCACTAAATTTGGCGTTTTTACGATGGTGTTGGCGTAAGAAATTTTTAAAAAGTACGCCAAACAGCGCTTTGGCGTATTTTTGGCGTTTTTACGTCCAGCTGTCCATTTTCCTTAAAAACTGCATGTCTTTCCTCAATTTCCAGGAAACAGTACAAAAAACGCATATTTTATGACTGAAATTTTACATTTTTAGCATAATTGAATAAAAAAACCTCTGTAAGTGTCCATAAAATGGACGGTAATTTTACAACATAGTCCTTTTACGCAATTTTTCAACTAATGTGCATTTGGCGTTTTTCGATCATACGAACGCCAAATTTGGCCGGTTACCTCACAGAAAATCTGGCAACCCTGGGGCAACCCCTCACTATATGAAAGCCAGTGGGATACCAGAGGACAAATGTTAGAAGCTTTCCCCCAGTTGCCCTCAGCTCCTGAAGTGTCAACAGGTTGCTAATTATTAGCTTTAAGTAGTGTCTCTTTCCAAATTTTCATGTTGTCGACTTAGAGCATGTACTTAGCCTAATATTTGGAATCTTTGCACTGGATGCTACATTATGAACCAAAGTATACTTATCATGAGACTTAATTTTTCACCCACAGATAGGCTAAAACCTCAGTGCTATCGGGGGCTTTGCCCCCTGGAACCCACCAGGGGCCCTGAGCCCCACCCACACCCAACTCCCCTAAATACCATTCTTGCCTTCTCTGACCAAACCTCCTAGCTCTGCGACTGAATCATAAATGTAGTGGAGCCCCCAGGGGTCGGTGACTGGGGGACAGCTTTTGTTGTAATCCCACCCCAGATACCCCACACAAAGTCAGTGTAAATTGTGCATATGCATACCTGCCATGAGTTGCACCTGCAGCGGATCCTACCTTTATCCCCTCAAGCAGGCGCCGTCCTAAAGGAGGGCGCCCCCCTCCGGCTCCCCTTTTTCGATTTTTTTTTTCTAGTTTAAGGTAGCTTAAATACATAATGGTGCCATTTTATGGCAAATTTTCTGGTCATATCTTGGAAGATTCTCATTACTCAGTGAACTTCTATTCTTGGCAGGGTGTAAGGGAAGCTGTTGTCTAAGTGGAGAGGTGACGACTCCTCCCTTTGAAAAACCTTTATGTTAGGTGACTTAGATGCAACAGAGCTACCTTTGGCAAATGTTTGAACTGCAGTAATTACATCCTTGGAAATTTTCATTTATCAGTGATATTTTGGCCGTAGCGCAGCATGGACCCCGTGCTACAAAATTGTATAACGACAAATACGTACTTCCAATGATTCATCGGGATAAGACGTCTCTGAGTTGCCCTCTTGAGTTTGGGGGGGGGGGGCAAAATTTCTAAACCATGAAAGCTACAAGTCTTATGCAATTGAAAGGCCATGGATGTAACATTTTCGGCAACCTGCCGGCATGGACACTCAAGTAAAAAAATCCTTTGTACGCTGTACGCCGATGATAGTGGCGCTCTGTTTGGATAGTGACACGGATTAGTCCCGCCCACAAAAATGATATGGAAAGGCCCACCTCATAGGATAGGTGATGCTCCCCTCCTTGATGGTAAGTCCGGCATACATGTGTACAGCTGGCTTTAGGAATCTGTAGCCTACACTTCAGCATTCTCGTATGCAACCCCGTACAACGTATACTTATTCTGATTCTGCTCATTTAACATTACAACCCTTGACCCCCCTCCCCCACCCAGTATTTGATGGAAACACGAAAAGTGACCTAACATGTACTTCCTAATGTTTAGATATCTCATCAGCATGGATGGCCCAGTGGGAGCCCAAGATGCGTGATGGTGTGGGTCCGTGGGACCCAGGGCATTTCCTTGCATCCATTCAAATTTACTGAAAGGCAAGCCTGGATGGTCTTCAGTTTTATTTACCACAGCCTGCTTGTGGTACTCCTGGAGAATAAACTTGCAGTGCCAGTGGAAGACCCAGGATTTCTTGGATGGGTAAGGGGAAGGGGTAGAGTACTGGTGACTATTTCCATATTCCCAAAAAGGAGGACATGACTGTCTTTAGCAATGTCAGGTCACATTACACACCAGCTTCGTACAGATCCTAAACAGATGTTTGCCATACATATCCACAGGCTAAAAACATTTTTTGCAGCAGCTGGCAGCTTATCCAACTGACTGTGTGCAGATCATAATATGCTTGTCTGCAAATGTGATTACTGAGTACCACTTATAATTGAGATATACATGCAGATTTTTTTTCTACATGCGTGATAATTTTTTTTTCCATTCATGAATTGCAACTTTCACTGTAACTTGCATATCTTCAAAACGGACAACAAATCAGAGTCTGGTTTCAAGAAATGCCTGAGAGAGGACAGGCTACCCAAAAGCTGGACAATCTGGCAAACAGCCTGACATATATGGGCTACCCTAAGAGTGGGGGAGGGGGAGAGTAATGGAAGTAAATCAAGTTTATGAACAAGAGTAAGTTCTGCACAGGAGGCTGTATGATAATTACTGTCTTTATTGTTGTTTGGTTTTCATATAAGTGTTTGTACAGAATTAAATGCAGTGTAGTATGCTAAATATATTGCAATTAAAATTATGATGCTTTGCTAAAACATATGACAAGGACTAACAAACTAAAATAGTTTAAACAAAGGTAATATTTCATGCATACTGAACAAAGAACACAAAATCTTGTAAGCCATACTTTGGCAAAAAATAGCATTTTTCCAAAAAGGCAGCTAATTTATGTAGTCAAGATTAACAAAGTATCTGAACAAGAGGACAAAACAAGTTTTGCAACATATTTGGAAATGCTGTACTTTGCTGCCATATACTACATATCCCTACAGATTCAAATATTTCACATGATGACCATACCCTCCCCCATTCAGCTCTCTCTTCTAGCCTTTCCCAACAAAACAAACAGACACAGTTCAGTTACTGAACACCTTGCAGCTTCACAAACTGAAAGGTTCTGCAAGGCCATAGCATAATACAATATGAAAAAGAAAGCAAACTGCACAAAGTTACCACGTTTTCATGACTTGGGTGCATCACAATTCTGCATATTGTGCATACCGAATATGAGACACTGACATACACAGTAGAGCATCTTTTAATGTAACCCTTTTGGAAATATTGCTTTTTCAAGGTTTTTAGTGTTTGACCCCTGGTGACCTCTCATTTCCTTTTATCTTCAAGAAACCAACTACTTCAAGTACTTACTATAAGACACACACATACTGAGTGCAAGATTTTCCGATGTTATTGCTCTTGATAGGCCTTGAGTTTTGAGGCGTGCGGGTACGATCACACATCATCACTCACCTCAAATCACTGTGAGAGGTGCAATTTTTTGCACACCTAGATAAAGAATGGGAACTCAGGTAAATCTATTAAAGTTTAATAAAACATCACACCTACCACACTCCTTAAATTCCTGAGGAGTGTGATTTGTAGCACACCTAGAAAATCTAAAACTCAAGGCCTGTCTTGAGATGTTTCTGAGATTTCTGGAGTTTGACCTCTGGTAACCTTGGACCTTCAAAAACTTTTTGTTCATTGATATAATGCACCAACTTTGACAAACATGTATTTAGTTCCCATCTGGAGAGAAAAGGTTTGCAAAACAATCAGAGTATGTTATCTGGTCACCTCAGATAAGGGTGATGACCTTAGACCTCCACCAAAAGTAACCTGGTTCTGTTTTCAGTATGCTACATCCACATGCCAAGTATGAAAAAAGATATGCTTTCTGTCTTAAGATTGGTTGTTTATTGATCAGGGTAAACCACACACATCCACATGTTATTCATGACTGCATTGGTTCTCACTATCCCCACAGCCACAAACACGGAGGTCTAATGGATTTAAAAATCTGCCATTTTGTCTATCAATGGTTTCCAACAGCCTAACAATTATATACAAGAATAAACATTTTTTTTTACTGAACACTACAAGATATTTCCTTCATCATCCTTGGTAATATTCTCATTCTTGTGAGATTTTACTGATTTATAGCTAAAGAAAATCAATTTGGATAAAATAACTAGCAGAGTAAAGCGCGGGTCACACTACAGCGATTTCGGATCGAATTACGGTCCCATTTTTTTGAGTTTTAGTTAGAATCTTCTCTGTGTTCGATAAAAGCTGTCCGTCGATGTGATGTCACAAAATAATTAGTATACGTTTCTTTTCCATAGTCATGTGATAAAAATCATATACTTACACAGAGTGGCAAATTTTTGATTCCCTAGGACCAGAGATGGAGGAGATTTTAACTAAAACTAAAAAAACTGGACCGTAATCCAATCCGAAATCACTGTAGTATGACCCGTGCTTTAGTAACTTCATACATACTGAAAATAGTAAGGTTTTTAAGAAGAACATTCACTTATCTGATTGCATTAAATATGATGCTCTGCTGTGGTGTATTCCAGTGGAGAGCAATATTAACCAAGCTAAGATAATCACATTGTTAGGAGGTAAAATTTTATTGTTCTCATCACTGTATGTCTTGAATCACCTTTAAAGTAAGCAAAGTATTTTTGGCAATGAAACTTGCTATTAGACAAGAATGATGAATGATGACCTCTAGCTATTAACTTTTAAGAGTAGAAAATTTACACACACATGTTTTCAGTCCCTAAAGGTTTTCATTTTCCCCAAAAAAATTTCACTTTCATTGTTTTTATGTAAAATTTTCCACCAAAAAATTTCACTTCCATTGCATTTATATTAAATTTGCTGACAATTTCTGATTTCAAAAGCTACTTTCTACCTTGTCTAAATGAACATGTAACTTGTGGTGAGAATTTTTTGCTAGCTATATTTGTAATTTACTCAGATATCTTTGAATACATCTTTTCTAATTACAATTCTTCCTTCATTGAAATTCGTCACTCTCATCTTCACATAAGTGGTACACTTCATAACCATGGTCAACAAAATCACACATATTGCAGTTTTTTTTTTCTTTGTTTTTCAGTTTTTCTTCATTTTACTTCCAGGATTGACCATAATTCATAAACAAGTCAATTTATTCTTACCTTTGAAACTTTACGAGATTACAAATGTAAGATGTATTCAAAGTGCAAATGATAATATTCTTGCATGGGAATAGCACCTTAATTAAAGTCAATGCCATCCTGTCTGTAAATTAATATAAAATCTCAATATTGTTCTAACTCTTCTCGACTGTAAATAAAAATACATTAAAACATTTTTAAACATAATCTATTTAACTCATAAAACAATAACATTTTTTTGGTTAATTTTGTACACTTAAAGAATCATAGCAACTTTCTGAGTATGAATGTATGACCATACTGGACATTGTGCCTATAAGAGTACACACCAAACTGGAATATGCCAAACATCTGCATTCTTTTATCCTCATAAATTTGTTTCTTCTTTCAAAGTAAGCTATCAACAAAATGACAGAGAATCATAGTCAAAAAATAGTTTTGTCTGAAAAACTTGTCTCGACAGAACAGCACCTCTGTGGCAGCATGGAAGTTGTAAGTTTGTCAAGAATGAGAATACACAGCCCCACAAAATAAGAACATCATGACCCTGATAAAGTATTGTGAATTATTAAAGAATGGTTTTCTTTGTCATATTATGGAGCTCCATAGTTACTACAATGGTATATTGTTTTTAAGTCAAGAAATGGCCGGTAAAATCTTCAAATCCTCACATCTTCCTTCATGCTGCCTGAGTCAGTCTCTAGTATGAAACAAACATCTTTTTAAGTCACCGTTTCTAGAGTAGTTACCAACTGTGACTAACCTCAGAGCCTTATGATGTCACTTAGGAAGAATGAAGAGCTACAGTAATTCACACACTTGGCATAGGCACTAGACTGAGGCATTATGGACCACAACCTTTTGTCTCAGAATGCCTCTTTCATTACTTCTTCAATATACAGTACCCTGGTCAATATGACTGTCATCCGTATACTTGAAACCTTGGAGATCTTTCCACAACAAATCTTCATCAGTCTATAAAGCAAGGGAAATCTGTCTAGACTTACTTCTCTTCTTACCCTCACTCTAAAGGACTATTGTAGAAGGATGGACAACTTATGAGTCCGTTCAATTATTCACCATAGATGAATATATTAAGCCGGCCTTGTATCATCACTCTCATAGCTGCTTGATCTACTGATTTTGGCACTCATCATTGCCCCATTCTCTTTCAGTTCAAACTCTTTTTCTTCTCCATCCTCCCTGGGTCTCTTTTTACCACCAGCCTGCAAGGGAAAATCAATTTCTCATCAACAAATGTAGATTTAAGAAGGTATCTATCATTTTGCCAGAGAGATCTTTCATTACTTATCAATGAAGATAAAGGCTGGTTCACACTCTAAAGTATATTTCTACTATTTGACTTAGATGAACCACACATGGATTCATTCAACCTGCATGGTCATTTACATTTTATAGAGGCAATATATTTTGGAATGAAAGAGGCCTGAAGGATTTTGTTACCAATAATAATTATGATTGCAGATAGACCACAGAATTAAAGGAAGGGAGAATGATGTCTTGCTACCAAACTGAAGCCAGTCATTTGGATCTCTGTGCCACAACAAAGCAACTGCTCAACATGTAAAGATACATCATTGCTTTGGTCCAAGTTATTGATGGGGAAACTACAGGTTTAACAGCAAGGAGTGTAAAACAAAACACTTGAGGCTTTTATCTGTTGTGAAAATTACTAATACTCTTTGGTAAAATGGATAAATGTCATTCAACTTCTGAAGTTGAATGCACACTTTAGGTATACATGCCAATCAACCAGCAATCAACCAGCATTTTGACATACAGTGGATGCAACATCAATATTTCCGTGGCTTCACTAGTTAAATACACAGCGACACACTGTGTCAGCATTCCCCCCTTCTTGGAGGTTGCACTTATATCTCTTAGAATACAAAGCACACTGAAGCTTTGACATACAGTACTTTAATTTAAAATTTGAACTACATACTGCATGGTTATGCCCGCTAAAAAACTTATTTGTAGGGTTACACTTTATACCATGAGGAGGATATTGACATTTTTCATTGTCTGTTGAAGTACTTCCACTATTTAGAACATGCATACTATTTTACACATTTTTCCACCAAATCAAATTCATCCATTCATTCAGAAGAAAGGACTAGTAACATGATGTATCCCAGTTTTACGGCCAGCACTCATGCATCTGTTGTATGAGTTTTGGGACATGTACTAACCGGTTTGGATGGTGTATTCTGTTGCTGAGAACAATACTGTTTGGAATGATGTAAATAGTCTACACTAAGCATGTGACCTACTTTCACCCACCTGATTGGTGAGATTGTCCAGTCCTGCTTGTAACGTTGTATGAAATTTGAACATATGCTTTGGGTCAATTATCACTTCCCAAGATTAGGGCATAAAGATTAGTAACAACTTATAACTAATTTCCTCATTTTCCCTACATTACCATGGTAATTTGCTGTATACTCTGACCTATAGCCCATTATGCTGCATACAAAGTGTATGTTACCTTTGCTTGTAGGTTTCTACAGGCCTTGAGTTCTAGATTTTCCAGGTGTGCTACAAATCACACTCCTCAGGAAATTAAGGAGTGCGGTAGGTGTGCTGTTTTATTAACTTTAATAGATTTACCCGAGTTCCCATTCTTTATTCAGGTGAGCAAAAAATCCCACTTCTCACAGGGATGTGAGGCCAGTGATGGTGTGCGATCGCACTTGCACACCTGAAAATTCAAGGCCTGGTTTTTAATGATGCATGCTGTTGCGTACATTGCGCTATCGTACTACAGACATTTGCCCAGCTATCATACTTATGCACAAAAACATAGCATTTGATGGAGAATGAGTCAGCCTTTACTGAGAGCATTAAGTAATCATCAAAAGTGAAACCACTCACAGGTATGGTTGCAGGAGGGGGCATGGGGTCACTGACAACTGGGGGATGCATAAGCCTCTCTGCTCGTGCCTGAATCTCTGGATCATCCATCCAGCGATGATGCAAAGCCTTGTTTGTACTGAATCTTTTCTCTGGATCTACAGTCAACAACCTCTTGATGAGATCTTTGGCTAGTATTTTGGAGAAAATAAAATAAAATAAAATGTGAAAGTTTAATGAAAACAATTAATTCTAGGAAATACATATAATTTAAGCTGAAACAAAGCTTGAAGATTGTATCATAGTAGCTTGACAGCCCAAAACTATACAAAATATCACTTTACAACATTTGTTTACAAATTGTATCAAAACATAAGGTTAACTCAGAGATGGCTCAAAAACTGAACACTAAGAAGTTGTGCAAACAAGTTGGAACATATTTTTTGATGAAAAATGCTCTCTGTCAGTCAAAATAACTATTTTTGAACCAATTAAAGTAACTATGGTTAAGAATCCAAGCCAACGTACTTCCTCTATCTTAACCAAAAAAAAGTCTCTTTATTTATTACTTTTTTTTATTTCCAATGCTATTTGGCTTTGCAGGTCTTTAAACCAGTTTAATTTCAACAGTGTACCATCAGGATTGCAAAAAAAAGTTCAGGATGAAAGGATCTCTCCTGTCCCTGAACAAAACAACTTCCACTTCCCAGTGGCTGTGTCCAGTAACTTAAAGCTGGTTATATCTGAATCATACATACATCATCACGTCAGCATACCAACCACATCCTCTGAAACAAACCAACATTTTGAGCCCCCTTCCGCATCAGTATGTTTTAGTCTTAGGGAAGAGGCTATTCTGTCCACCACAAATTTGTAGGTGGTTGTAACTGGATTTGATTCAAACGAATAATCCAATGCAAGGCATATACTTTGCCCACCAAACTGCCCATTCACCCTCACTAAACAACTAATTGAGTAATCTTGGAATAAACCTGCTCGTTACTCTTTGCTGCCGGTACTTACCATCATCAGACACGCCTTTCCAGTATTTCTCAGGAAAACTGTAGTAGCCTCGTTTAATTTGATCATTTAATGGCATTATTTTAATTTCGTCTGAAAAGGGTGGGTATCCTCCCAAACTATATGGAGACAAAACAGAGAAGGATGTTAAAAAAGAAACTGGTGATACAGCCAATAAAACACTGTCACTCACTCTGGCAACCAGTGAGCAGAAATTATTCATAACATAAATATTCTCTTGGACCATTGTCATTTATTTTGACTTATCATTCAGAAAAATACAAACTAAAGAAAGCGTGCGTGTGGTACTCAACTACAATGAGAGTCTTTATCTTTACAAACAAATGGTATCTCAACTGATTGGCTTCTTTCTTCATGCAATCCGGCTAGGATTTGCACATGTAAAACATGCATGTGTCTATCCTATTCTCCGTGCCAACCAGTGTCTAAAGTGATGTAACAGTTAAAGGTCTCATTAACAGGCCACAAAATTCACGACGACCATCGCGGTCATGGCCGACGTAAATTTTTTTGGGGCCTCCGACAGCTGTTTTCCTTAAACTTATCGAAGGCCACTTTTGGCCGGCGATCTATGTATCAGTTAAGACCCTCAGTATTCTACTAAATACAGAGCTCACTTCCTTCATCATTCTTTTCACACAAGCATTCACGATGCAGGATGCAGCATACGGAAACCAATATTTTTTCACTTTCAAAATCGTTCTGTTGATATTCGATTCGCATGCTATACAAACCGATTGTTTATATCCCCTGTGTACAGACTAACTATTTCTGCTATATATACGTGTCTACAAATCTGAGGCCGCCATATCTGACTTGCGTATTTTTTCACTCAATTAGGCTTCGTTGCACAAACAACCTACACAGTCTAACGGCAAATACTGTTTAGCTAAGCAGATCATTAGCGATGATCATTGCTTCAAAAGCTCACCATCAAAACAGATTCCCACACAAATGATATCCACTGATGTAGCTCTCGCCACAGTTTTCTGCCACACCTGAGATTCTTCAATTTACGCACGTTCGTTCTTATGTACGTATGTTCTCTTTATGGTAGAACAACTTTTAACTGTACTGTGATATTGTTAGGCTTATGCTTAGGCCTGTCTGCATTGGATCTGTGTATTGTAGGTGCACTGAGGTGCCTTGTCTACGCAATTGTACGTCGTAGCGAACTGCATCTTGGCTCAAAATTCTTATTTCAGGTGTATTGCTTTTTGGCCTTGGATGAGAGAGTTTTGGCCTACGATTGAACTAAAAATCGTTGGTTACGAAGGCCATGTTTGGCCTTGGACTAGGAAAACGAATTTTGTGGCCTGATTAACATACTGAATATTTGCATAATTAAGTGCAACTGCTAGGTTTCATCTGATGTGGTGTGAGGTACATATGTACATCTGACATGTGACCATAAAAAGCAACTTTGCTTGAATTCTTAGTTTCTTCAAGGGCAAATAAAGTCACTCTAATGTGAAAAGTATAACCCCTATCCTAACTGATCAAAGGTTCTTTTATGTTTATGTGACAATATTTTTTGATGGTGAATTACCAACACTATCTCCTTGATTTAAATGTAAAAGGGAACATAAGCATTCTGAATCATCAAGAAAGATACATGTGAAGTAAATAAGATGATATCTGAAAATTTTAGCCTACACTAAACACTTAAGTTACGGCAACTTTTTATCCCATTTGAATGGTCTAGGCCCTGTTTCATAAAGAGTTATGCTTTCATTTTCAAAGTCTCCTAGACTTTCTGGCGAAGAGCCAAGGGGCAAAACCAAACATATACTCCCGAACAAGTTCTGCTCCCTGAAGGAGCTACGTCCCCCAAAGGACGCAAACTTAACTGCCCAGCCTCTCAATCCTCACACCGCTACATTAAGGGTCTGTCATGAGTGGTTCCGTTCGTGACTGGCATAAAAAGTAAATGCTTGATCTTAAGTTTGATTTCAATAGGACTGTTGCCTTATAGATCAAGCTTAGGAACAATCATTATTCTTTATGAAACAGAGCCCTGATCTCAAGTATAAACAAGGTATGCATAACTAAGTCAGACTTCATACGTGTACCTACCATATATACAGGATCACTCCTAGACTCCAGCAGTCTACCGCTCTCCCATATCTGCTGATCCCTCCTCCAGTAACTATTTCAGGTGCTAGGTATGTTGGTGTTCCACACTGGGTTTTCATAAAAGAAACTTCCCCAACAAATTTCGAAAGCCCAAAATCTGTAACTTTTATGAGTGTTTCAGTTTCCTCACCAACAAGTAGAATGTTTTCTGGCTTCAAATCTCTATGACTGATCTTGTTGTCATGTAGATACTGTGAAAAAAATCAAGCAGATTCATTTTTAACCAGTTTGACATAAATTACAACATTCTTCATTTTAATAAATATGCTAATCTAGATACAAAAGTTTTGCAACAATAGCAAGTAATACCAACACGTCCGACACAATGAGTATAATCTACTTTCGTACAATAGTTACTTTTTTCTATAGTGATTATCTCAAACATATTTCACTAACAGACCATAAGACAACTTAGGCAAACATACCAACACATTCTGAGAAGCAGCATCTTTTTTTAAGTGAAAAAAATTATTTTCTGATACTGCCAGTTGAAGAATAATGCAACTTTCCTTAAAAACTTTCTTTGAATTTTTAATTTAGTGAAGCACAAGACATCTCCATGAAAAGGGCAGGTCCTTTTCAAAAATACTACAGTGCTCTATCAAAAAAATTTGATGTGAATAATCTATTTTAACTTGTACTACTAGAGGGTGAGGGCAGAGAAACAACTAAGCTGTTTATAGACAATACATACTTGAATAAAATTAAACCCCTTGAAGGTACCAAACTTTGATTGACACCTTTTATCTTTTTTTTCTGCACTATAACCGCTGTTAGCTTACACTTCCAAACAACGATCTGCTCTTTTCAAACAAAGCAATCCTGAAACAAGGGCATTATTAAGTCAATGCTTTGAAATGACCTGCATATCAGAGGAGAGTGAGGCCTTTGTCACTGCTCTAGTTCAAACAACTTTACAGGCATCTTTAAGTGACACATTTCATTCTTATGCAAATTTCTTCTTTAAGTAAGAAAATCCTGAATACTAAGCTACACCACACCTTTTCATATGACAGCTCCTGGTGGCCCAGGATAAAATATCTGTAGTTTTCCTTTACAAATGTCAATGTTCTACCAATCAGTGAGATCATCCCTTGGACCCATCAAGATGTAGAATGGGACAAAAACCATTATCTTTACTTCTTTACACCTTTAAAGACTTTATAGAAATTTCCTGAGGAAGACAATGGGATTAATATTGACAAAACACTAAAGAAAAGGATTATGCCTCCACCTTTTGCAACTCTCTACTTTGACCCACGGACTTCTTATACATATGGATAGAGCATACTGCACTAACCTCCTATGCTAGATTCCTGCCACCATACCTTCACATTTAGGTACCAACATGGCTGCCTCCTAGATTTTGTGCGTCAAGTTTGGACTTACTCAAAGAGTTCAGCATTAGCAGGTTTTGCCAGAAACTTGATAAATTTTTAAATTAAATGCAAAACTAGGTCTAATTAAAAAAAAACAGTGACAGACTGAGATATTGTTATTCCATTCATGTTTGTATTTTGTCTAAAATGTTCCAGATTCATTGTTGAACTATGCAAATGACAGTTGCATGGCATCCATCTTGGTAAGCCTATAAAATTTGTTAGAATGGTTCGCGACTGTCATTTGATCCTCTGTCCACATGTATAAGTAGTCGGTGCTCGTACATTACATCACAGGTAAAAGGTATCTCCATATCTCTCACTAACAGCAAATATTCTAATTCTCCTGGCAAAGGAGGGGGGGTGGGGGGTGTTGTGAAAAGAACATTGTGATTGAAGTTCATCTCAACTACTTGCCACTGCTCATTACAGAATCACTCATGTTACAAATTTTCTTTTCTAAAGCACCAAAATTATCTTACCTTGACAGCTAGCAGCATTTGGTAGAACATCACCTTGGCAGATGATTCTGAGTACCTGCCTTTGTTGACAACCCTGTCAAATAATTCTCCTCCTTCGACTCTGAAACAACACAAAAGATGAAATGAGGAAGAGGAAATGTGTTAAACTGTCAACCATTGTTCATTACAAGAATGGTTCAAGCTGCAACTTACTGTTGACAGTTTATCAGGAACAAAATACAGGCATCTTGGTAACATTCAAATCCGATACATGGAAATTGAGATTTAAGATAATAATCACATTTTCAACCAAAAGTATACTTGAAGCAAGCAGAAGTGACACCACAGCCTAATTTTAACCAACACTGTTTTGAACTTAACAGACTTACCAACCTCAAAAATGGCAATCCTTGAGGTTCTCGCAAGAAAACCTGGAAATCACTTCTCAAACCTGGAGACTTTAAACAAGTCTCATACTTTATTATAAAAAGGGTATTCTAACCTAGGAAGATTTTAGACTTTTGTGTTCACACTCTTAATAAAGTTAAGATGCCATCTACAAAATCGACTGTTTAAAAATTGTGGAAGATTTTGTTTGACATATATATATATAATCTCTGGTAGAAAATCTTTTGCTAAATTAGTCACTTTTCTGCAATGATTAATCTACGATTGAGTAATAACTTAACCAGCCATGAAAAGCGCAGATCTTGGTCTAAATAAGAAAACTTATCTGGCATCGCCTCAGAGTGATTTTCAATGTCATCTGACATATACACCATGAGGCAATGCCTGAATGGAGAGACTGTGAAACCTTGAGAGTTAGGAAGTCTGTTTGCAAACAATTTTCTTCTTTGTTTTATCATGATTTCATAATTTATAATGAGAATGCATGAGAGACAAAAAGTTTTCACAACTACAGATTGATTACCAAAGAAAACAAAACAACACTAATCAAGGTGAGGAGGTGACATCACTCATGCTTGCTCTAAGTTCACTTTGGGTATTGTAGTATCTTCACCAGCAAATATCTCGAAAACCACACAGTGTGATAGAATGACAATTTCACCAGATTTCTTAAATTTAGTTTCTCTTTTACATATCAAAGCTAACTTTTGCTTAAGCCTTAAACCCTCTCGAAAATTCTTCATATGTTTGCTGGAGTCATATGCAATCCTACGGGGGATTTTGTAACTCTACTGGGACCTTGGGTGATCCCATACAGGCCAGTGGCTGATGTTACACTGTTAAAGCAGGTCTCTGAAAGGATTTTTTCTGAGGTATGCAATTAAAGCATTCTTACTCAGGTGTGTATCATGAATGCTTATCCTATGTCAACCATGACATCACCAATCATCTCCATCTGCCTACTTTTCCAATAAATGAAGAATTACCTTAATAAATAACATTTTTTTACCAGCAGCAGCTTTAATAATAACTGCACATTTTCTTAACAGACATCAAAATGCCACTGTCAGATGTATTGAAGATTTCTACTTAACATCAGTACTTGTGCGATTGCAGCCCTTAGGTCACGACTTGTGTGCAGAAGGTGTGTAAAGAGTAAATGTGCATAGTCAGACAATAGATACAACAGTAATATAAAAGGATGCTAGATGGTCTCTACCAATCATGATGACTGTTGTAAACATTCCACTTTGCATTTTGGATGAATTTGTTTGTGAATCAGATTAAGACCTGACCTGAATTATCTAATTCAAATGCAGACGTTAAAGGTCCCCCAACAATTCCCACCTCGACAACTCCCCTGGGGTAATTACCCCACACAATTCACACCGAGGATAACCCCAAATTTTATGGTGGGGGAGAGGTTACTGAGAGGTTACTGTATAGCGGAAAATTACTGCCAGGCTTACTTTTCATGATTCTGCACATTGTACACAAATCTGCGGAGTGAAGAATTTGCTGTTGCACCTGTAAGGATCAACCAACATAGTCTTGTACAGAGTAATGGAAGTATGTCTTAAATTCACGATTAGTTACTTAGTCGCAAAAAGTGCAAAAATTAGACCCCCGGAAAATTTCCTCTGTACAGTATTGTCATGGTTTGGAATTGTTCTGGGGATATTGTCCAGGATGGGAATTTATCAGGGTGAGAATTGTCTGGGAGTAGCAGTAGGGTTATGTACATTATATAAAAAGAAGAAATACTAAGACGATGAGTGGATACAATTATTGCAGGCAGACTTACAATTCAAGGACAATAAATAGTCTTGCATCCGTTTCAAAAACATCTTCAATCTTAATGATGCATGGCTGAAATGGAAAACAGAATTCAATTTTACATTTCTGCCCAAGGTTCATACCAAAAGTGCTCTTTCAATCTGGTAAAAAAAACAAATTCCAAGAAATATCTAGCTCCTCTAGAACTATTTTGGATTTGTCTGCATGTGTCACAGTTTTACGCTTACCCAG
>WURT03354829.1:0-23873 GCA_009936505.3 Holothuria glaberrima | reverse complement strand
TCAAAAGAGACCAAATTTGATCTAATTTGTTGAGTTGTCTAGCCACCCGACGTGAAGTTGTAATTCATAAGCCACATGCACTTTAAGGCCAAGCTCAAAACAAAACTTCACATGATCATCCTCTCTACCAACCCTACCCCCCCCCCCATTATTAAATCGTTCCTGCGAGTAAGGCTAACAAAACATGGTAAATTTGTGATTTCTATTTTTCTGGAAAGTTCAGCGCGAATCCAATGCCATTTTGGAAGTAGCCAAATACTTGATTTAATGGTCACAATTTATAAATATCCATGAGCCTCCGGCGGGCTTCTCCCCTGGTCCACCAATGGAGCGTTGTCCTTGGATTCCACCCGACAGTGGGCTACTGGGTCCAGCACCCAGAGGAGAGAGCTGTGCGTCACTACGACACCTCGACACGCCCGGTCTTTCATTGAGGTGTGCCCCTCCGGCGGAACACTTGACCCTACCAGGGTCTCCTAACTTCGAAGTCAAAGGTACACTGTATTCATGGGCGTGGATCATGGTGCGACGGAGGGACGCGTCTCCTCACTTTTTTGGAAGGGGGACATCGAAAATGAAAATTACGAATTGACATCACATATTAAAAGCTAAATTTTACCCAAATATGGCACCATTTGCCACATAGACTCCTTCCAATTTCATTTTTTCTTCAAAGGGTAGGGGGAAGTCCCCTCCCCTTAGACCCCTCCCCAGGACAGTGATTCGTAAATGGTGAAAAGTCTAACAATCTACTGTTCACTCACTTCACGAAGAGTAGTTCATAGGCGCAGGAAGCTGTTCAATACTGGGGGGTTGAACCTTGCGGTACTGGGGGAGGGGTCTAAGGACATATTTTTTTTTTTTGATATTTGAGGGTCCTTGGATGCAATTTGGTGCATCATTTTGGAAAAACTTAAAGGTAAACTACTGCATATTTTTGAAATTTCTTAGTCCTTTGGAAAATTTTTTGATATTTGAGGGTTCTTAGATGCAATTTGGTTCATCATTTTGGACAAATGTTAAGGTAAATTACTGCAAATTTTTGACATTTCTTTATAGTCCTTTGGAAATTTTTTGGATGTTTGAGGGTCTATAGATGCAATCTGGTGCATCATTTTGGACAAAATTTGAGGTAACTTACTGCAAGATTTTGATATTGCTTAGCTCTTTGGAAAATTTTTTGATCTTTATGGGTCCTAAGATGCAATTTGGTGCATTATCTTGGATAAGTTTTAAGGTTAACTACTGCACATTTTTGACATTACTTAGCCGTTTGAAAAATTTTTGATATTTAAGGGTAATTAAAGCCAATCTTGTGCATCATTTTGGACAAATTCTAAAGTAAATTACTGCAAATTTTTGACATTTCTTACAGGAGAGACAAACAACGGGGTTTCATGCTTGGAAAGTGGGTGGGTTAAGGCATACTTCCACCTACAAATTTCGACCCCCCCCCCCCCCCGCTTCCTACGCCAGTGGTGTAGCTATGATCTACCCAAGGACTGAGTGAAAATTTTCAATTAAGCAAGCAAAATGAAAAGAAAACTTCCTAAAAAAGTAGAAATTTTTGGTGATATATTCAGTTCAAATTTAGCACCAAATGTAGCACCATTTAGCATCTAGCCCACCTTACGTGAGCACAAATTTTCCAAAGGGGGAGGTGGACACCCCTCCCTTTAGATCCCTCCCCCAGGACAGCGATTAGAAAATGGTGAAAATTCCCCCCACTTTTGGAGTTGAATCCACGCCCTTGAATGTATTTGAAACAATGAAACAGCAAGATTTTGAAGGTCGGAGGTAACCTGACTATTGAGTCTACTGCTTTGCATTCGGGAGGACCACCGAGCAAATTCCAGTTAAACCACTTGAAAATTTCCAGTGGCATCAAATTTCCAGTGGTACCAAAGGTACTTAATGTCAGTTCGCTCTCCTCATCGCAGACATTTGGTTTCTGTTCGCTAGACTAAGGAAGATGTACGATTCATACTTGCTTCATCTATTCGAGCAGTGGGGGCAAGGGCACCCCAATCAGCCTTGCAAAAGCGCAGCCTTAAAATTGAGGATAGACTCAGTGCGTCTGTGTAGGCACGTTTAATGGCTGCTGTGGGTGCAAGAGTGGGGCGATTAGTACATCTCTTACTCGCAGGTACTCTCCGAGCCCTGGTCGAAAAGAGATGGCAGATGTCACTGGTAGTCATTCACGGTCGCAATAAAACAGAGCTCTCAATGAGTCCGAATGGCTTCCTGGTCCTGAGACGGATCTAAACTTATTTCTGAGGTGTATAATTTATCATTTTGACTATTTCATGTTACCCGAATGGATCAAGTGCTTCACGTTGTGTCACCCCTCCCTCCTCTTACGCTCATGTCGTAGCAGATATTGTATGTATTTTATTTTATAAAGGGGAGTAGTAAATATACACAGCGCATGAATGACAACTTGGGACGGTTTTTGAAAGGCTTTTAGGCTATATGTCTTGGACATGGATGAAAAGTCTCGGGGAAACTGCATCAGATTACATGACAAATCATCACGCCTACAATTTTTTCCAATGTCCTTAATTGAACCCCGAATCCCTTGCCTCTATGGCTTCTCGATTCGCCCTTGGACTAATCCTAGTCTAGTCCATGACCCCCTCAGTTTCAGAAGCTAGTGACGATCTTGTTTGGCTTTTAATGAGGTCAGATTTTTCAAGTCTTTGATACCGAACAAACTAATTTAGCTTGGACTGTGCAACTCTAGTAACACCAAGTCACTACTAAACTACTTATCCAAAGTCCCCTCGGCTTTCTGGAGAAGAGCAAAGGCGCGAAACCAAACGTTTGTTTCCGATGGAGTTCTACTCCCTTAAGGACTACGCCCCCGAAAGGACACAGACTTAACTGACCGATCTCTCGACCCTCAGACCTCTAGATCAAGGGTCTTTCATGCGTGGTCCCGTTCTTGACTGGCTTAAAAGAACAAATACTACACGTGATCTAAGCCAAAAGGCCGAGAAGCGATCAGCATTAAACTACTTTTTCAAAAGTCCCCTCGACTCTCTGGTAAAGAGGCGAAGGGCGAAAACCAAAAGTTTACTCAGGAGGGAGTCTGCTTCCCAAAGGAGCCACGTCCCCAAGGGACAACTTCAACTGAACATACCCAACCCCGGACCCTAGTCCCCTTCTAGACTGGCTGAAAAAAACAGGATCAGTACTAACCTCTGTACATTAAGTTAGCATATTGTCTAAAATCTGTCATGAAAGCCGTGCTTTGGCTGTATACTTATATAAGATCTCATTCGGGACTATTGTTGTGGAGACATAGCCCCCCTTTAATCTTGGATACACCATGCTATGTCAAATCCTGGCACCACCATTAGTCTTAAGGGACTGACTACATTCTCCATGCTTGATAGTCGATACAATATGCAGGATTTGGCATCAAGTGATTTGACAAATATTCTGCTGAGTACACTGTTGTATGTGACCTACACAAATCATTGACCTATCAGAGTGACTTATCTTTTAAGAGCATGGTTTGAATTCCAATGGCAATGACAATGAAACCTTTCCCATTATTTTAAGCACAAGTATAAATATGCATGGAGATAAATTAGCATTCCATTTTACACACAGACTTTTTTCTCCAAAGGAAACTATATCTACCTAATTAACGTTTACTGCCGCCCGGTGGGTAAGGAGGAACAGACGTGCAAACTTGTAATTCGCTTTTCTATGTATATGTCAAATTGAAACACGTATACTGGAAAAGCTCATGAAAAAGATATATCAATATCTGCTTCATTTACTAGAAAATTAAATAGAAAATTGCACAACAACAAATCCCAAAATCGAAAAAAGAACAGCCTAACAAATCATAAAATAAAGTCCTATACTCTGACGAGTGTATAAGCAAAATTAACAATTGTAAAGTTTGGCATACATCATCAAGGTGATTATGAATTTGGGCATATGGTGTTCTTTGGGTCAAACCATTCTGCTTTTAAAAACGACGTGATGAATATTTACTGATATAGAGTAAAAGGAGAACTATCGAAGCTATCAAAGAACAAGAAGAGTATCAAACGTGTCTTACTTGTAAGCAAGTAGCTGGTATGTAGATTCAGGGTCACTCCACAAGAAGCACTGTTTGCGCCTGTTGCGATGCTGATGGTGGTACTCAGGGACAATTGATTGTCTGTGTCACGTAGTATGTAATACACGAAAACTGAGTATTGCCTTCTGGAAAAGACATCGAAGTAGTCTGGATCGGTGGTACCAAGGACAAAACCAAAGAACACTGTGAAACGAATGTGGGGAAAAGATTATATCAGAGAACAAAATTTAAGAAACGTAAAATATTGTCTAGTAAGTGGTTTATACTTCGGCTAGATCAACTAGTCGAAGTAAGGCAATCTTCACACTCATTCTGTTGACTTTTCGCCTACGTTTTCTTGGCAGTCTTGAAAGCTAAGTGTCTAAAATTTTGCGAGGACATGTAACGCATCAGGTGGCTCCCTGCCGTGAAGTTTCGTTTTAATCAGCAGATATCATTTTCAGAAACCTTCCAACAGTCTCTTCTTCACCTTGCCCGCTTGACGGACGTGTATTACTCCTGCACCTGTTAATCCTGAATACCAAGAGTATGTACGTCAAAGAGGAGTACATATTCGACACCCGCTATGAAGATTATCTTATTCTAGCCTTTGTGATTTGTGGTTGATACTTTAAAAAAGTTCTGTAATAATCGATATAAAGAACTTCAGAACTCTACATCATGGATCTGTCATATTGGCTCTGTTCTAGACTGGCCGAAAGGAACAGACTATACACCCATAATCTCAGCAAAATGGCAGAGAATCGAGTTACCCTTAACGAGCAATTATGAAAGCTAGCCCTAAGTAGATTTTGTACAAAGGATAAATGTAGCATATCACACTCTCTGCTACTGACAGAAGCAGTTAAGCATCTTAATGTGCAACAACGCCTGCTAGACACGGCCGCTGATTATAACGGACCAATGAAATACATCTGACGATGACGAAATGTTGGCAGTAACTTCAGATATTCCGTCTCTTCAAACTAAACTCTGCTTACTGGGCACCATATTACTGTGGTTGGCCAAATATTAAGGGAGTGGGACGAACCCGGAGTTTTACCGTAAACAACCAGATTATAGCGGTAAGAGCCCCTCCGCCTACACACACCCACGCACACACAGGCACGATCTTCCCCTTCATAAAGTGCGTTTGTATTTGCGGCTGCGAATGTTTTGATTGATTGATTGATTGATTGGCACTCTTTATTTCCACTCTAGTATTGCAGTAGAGTACAACAATTCGTGTATGATTATTACAAGATTGCTAGATAATACAGTCAGTAACAAGAAATTAAATACATGAAAAAACATAGAAGTGGAAGAGACCTGAGTCACCTGACAAAAGCTTAGCTTTTCTAGGTCAGGCCACATATGGAATATAAGAAATTGTAACAAAGAAAAAAAAGGGATATCCTAATAAAAACAGACTAACAAAACATACTTCCATGTACACCTAGACACATGTAAATAAATACATACGTGCATATCATACATACAAACAGAAAATACAAACCTATTCATGTTAAGACCTGGATATGACATACTTCTTCAAAAGTTTCTTAATTTAAATTGTTAAATTTAACTTGCGTGTGTTAAATATCAGAGGGAATTTTGTTCTAGAACTGGGGCCATTGTACCTTGCTGAATTGAGCACGGTGACCGACTTAGAGTAATTCTTACACAAATTCAACCTATTTCTAGTAATATAGCTGTGGATATCATTAACAGGGGTAAACCAACTTGCAAAACGATGAGGTAGATTTTTCTTATCCCAATTAATTGTACATAAAAATTCCTAACTGATATTAATAATTGTCGTATATTGTAAGTAGTTTGAATTCACGAAAAAATGAGCAGTATGGTCAAGGTAGGCTTCATTGCAGATTATACGGACTGCTCTTTTCTGCAAAAGATATATACTGTTTAAATTTGTTTCCGAGCAAGTAGCCCATGCAAGAGCACAATAATAGATGTGTGGAAGAAAGAGAGTTTATACATCGATGAATGAATACATTTTGGTACAAAACATTTCATTCTATACATAATCCCAACTACCTTTGCAATAGCTGTTTTAACATTTTACACATGTAATTTCCAGTTTAAGTTTTCATCAATAATTACAGCTAAATAATTATACGAAGTAACTGTTGGTGAGTATTTATTACTAATTTTGATCTGAACGGCAACAGGTTTTCTGTGGTAAGGACGAAAAATCATAAACTTAGTTTTGTCAACATTAAGAGATAACTTATTTGCCCCGAACCAATTAGACACCAAAGATAATTCAGAGTTTACAATTTCAACGGCTTGATTAATGTTATGGTGCTTAAAGAATACAATAGTGTCATCGACAAATAATATAAATGATAATATTTTAGAATTATACTTTATGCCATTATTTAGGGGATAAATGCGAGGGTGCCCCGGTCTCAAATGTGATTCGAGACCGACGATGACGTCATCACAGAGGCTGAGCGGACCGAGGCGACAGCCGATGTCCGCTGCCTCTGTGATGACGTCATCGGAGGTCTCGAATCACATTTGAGACTGGGCACCCTGCTTTTATCCCCATTCATAAACACTCAACATTAAAATGCTGAGAATCGACAAAAACATTGAACCTTTGACAAAGTTTTACAGATCACATTTTAATTCTCCCAGCTGACTTAGTGCTCTATTATGACGTCATGTTTAGTTTCTTGCGATAGTAGAGAACAACGTCAAGCCAAAAGAAAGTGGAAAACCAGGCAAATGTTTTCACTTTCTCCAAACATGCTTTCAGGAATCTCGATCAGTTCTTCAAACAAAATTTAATTGGATTAATTGAACGTAGAATTATATATCGCTGAAATATATATCGTTTTAGAGATGAGGCTCAAACGAAGGAAACTAACTTCTGGCTAGATGTGTTTACAGTGAGTTCTACGCTACGATATGTTCACAGTGGACAACATGCACACAGCGCAGTTCATGATGTAGGTGCAGTTTATACTGTAGTATACATGCTGCTGACAACAGTAAGCTAACGCACTTTTCTTGGGCGTTGAAGACCCGGCACAGGGAGACGTCTGTCTTAAGCCTCTTTGGAAGACTGATCGTCGTTGACATTGTGGTATGCTTATGCGGGACTAACGCTAATTGTAATTAGGCCTAGCTTACACTGTATAGCTAACCCACTTCTACGAAGTAAGTTCAGAAGCCTGCTCCTAACCCATGATGTCCATGATGTTCATGATGGGAACCCATCATGGACAAAGCATGCACAGTGCAGTCCTAACAAGTAACAGTGATTGATATTCAATTTACCTTGAAGTAATTCTCCTAACTGTCAAAGTCTCGAATGGCGATTCGAGACGGGTCTCGAATGGTTTTCAGCCATTCAGAATGCAGGAAATCAATAAAGGTGTTTATGAATATAGATTATAAAAAGTACAGATCCAATGACTGACCCCTGAGGAACATCACATATAATATAATTTTAAACTGAACTTCTAGACTTAAAATTTACAAATTGCTGCCTTTTGCTTAAGTAACTTTATTAGTGAAAAGACTCGTATTCCATAACGGTACAACTTATCTAAAATGATTTTGTGGTTGGCAGTGTCAAAAGCCTTTGATAAATCTAAAACTGTACTCAGTCCAAATTGTTTATCATTAAAGGAATTGGTAATTTCATCAACTTAGTCTGCAACTGCTAATTGAGTAGAATGGTTTGGGCGAAACCCATACTGACAGTCATTCAAGTTTTTGTGTTAAGAAATATAGTTACACAACCTATTAAATACTAGGCGCTCAAGATGTTTTGAGAGTAATGGTAGTAGTGAAAGCGGCCTATAATTTTTAACTTAATCCTTATCCTCTAACTTAGTTTTAAGTGGGATGACTTTTGAAATTTTAGATCTCTTTTTTGAAAAGAAAGGTTAAATTACCAACGGTTCTACAATAACATTGCTAATTTTTGATAACATTGATATGAGTACCGTCAAAACCAGGTGCTTTATTTGTCTCAAGGTTATTAGTAATTTTGATCAGTTCTACCTAGAATTGTTATAACTCCCAGAAAACTAGTCTCCAAATTTCACACACTCTCCACAAATTTCAGAAGCTAAATTTTCACCTGTATTAATAAAGAAGGAATTAAAGGCATTGGTCATCATTACAGGACCATTTAATTTAGTATTTCCGTTCATAATAAATCAGGTAGGGTTCTAGATTTTCCTCGTGGCAACATTTGGGTATCCCCAAGTTTTTCTTACATTGCCCTTGTAGTTGTCAAACTGAGCTTCAAAGAACAGCCTTTTCACCACCGTTACTGACTGTGTGAGAATATTTTTATACGTAGTATAACTGTATATTTAGGTTTATTTGCTGGGTTAGGATTTGCCAAAGAATATATGTACAGTTTGTTTTTGGTCCTAATAGATTTCAATAAGTTAACTGGTTAAGGGACAACCAGATTTGGAAACCTTTTTGAAGTGGGCAACATCGATTAAAGGTATCACTAAACATGGCAAAGAAATTATCAAAAGCACCATTAACATCATTTGAGAGGTTGGTTCAGTTGATATTACTCAACTCCGATTTTTAAGTAATTAATATTGTCGTCAGTTAAACACCGCTTGGCACCGTTCCCCAATCGATTTTTGAAAAAAATTCTGAAAATTTTAAAATGACCCTACAAGGCGTTTAACCTATAAATATCTTTAGGAGGTAGGGTGAGGTGTGTCTTCGAATGAGTGATGAATCTATTGCAATCATTTTCTATCAAAAATGTTTCTCAAACTATGAATTTGCGCAAATCCTTCGCAAACTATCAAAATGTTCCCGCGCTCCGCTTCAGGAGGTTTGTTGACAACGTATTCTTCTCTTCGACAACATACCCTCCACTTCACCTCACCAAAATGAGAATTCACTAAATTATGGACATTTTCCAGTCATATATGATCAGTTCCAAAAATATCCCAAAGATAGCTCCATTTTGCACCTAAGCAACCTTAAATTAAAAAAAAGATTCTCAAAGGGGAGGTGAACCCCTCTTACGCCTCCCCCAGGACGGCCACCTTATGTAGTGACAAAGGGAGGATCCTCCACTTCTGTAAACAAACGCAGGGGCTCGGGAAAAGGTACAATTTAGGCAGACTGGGCAGGTTAACTGAGGTGACATTACGACATTATCTGAGGTGTCCCCTCCCCAATCACGAGACTCTGGCGGCGCCACTACTGCTTATAAACATAATTATTACTTGTTTCATATAACGGAGCAATATCGTTGCAATTTACTGAAACAAAGATAGGTAAATGATCACTAATGTCACTAATAATAATCCCCAAACTATCTACTACAGACGAATCTGATATTCTGGTAGGTTTATCAATGGTTGGTAATAAAAAATGTGAATAAAGTACATTTAGAAACTAATTATACTGTCTGTTTGATTCAACATCTAATAGTGACTATTCAAATCTCCCAATATATATATATATATATACGAGTTCCACTCGTTTTTGTTTGACACCCAAACCGGGAGAAAATGACATCCTGGACTCCGTAATTGAATCCATTAACAAAGATGTAGATAGACTCCTACTCCCCCCCCCCCAAGAAAACCACCCTTTGTAATCTTTGCCCAGAGGAACAAGAGGCTCTTTTGTCTCTCAAAAGAAACAAGAACAGTATCATCAAACCGGCGGATAAAGGTGGAGCCGTGGTAGCTTGGCGGAGGGATTTGTATGTAGCAGAGGCCGATAGGCAATTATCGGACCAAACTGCGTACACTGAACTTCCTTCTGACCCCACTTACGACAGCCAAACATTGGTTAAGAAAATATTAACCAACCTCATCAACAACAACCAACTTCCCAAATCAGCTACAACACTATAACTCCACCCTTGCCCATAAATTTCTAATTTCTATCTTCTTCCCAAAATTCACAAGGCCAACAATCCTGGTAGACCCATCGTTTCGTCCCATTGTTTTAATTTCCGAGTTTTTGTATTATGTACTTTGTCCGTGGTTTTCAGCGTTGCCGTCTTTTGTTCAGGACAATCCCCATTTCTTGAGACTTATTCAAGACTTTGAGTTTCCTGAAGACTGCAGTGAACGCTTGTTATTCACCATGGATGTAACTAATCTCTATACATCCATTCCCCACCATGCTGCCTTGTCAGCTATCCACCATTACCTGGACCAACGGCAAGACCCCCAAATACCTACAACTACTTTTCTTCGCTTGACGGAACTTGTTCTCACCTAAAACTGTTTCCAGTTCAACGGACAATTTTTCCGTCAGGTTAAAGGAGTAGCTATGGGAACCAAAATGGGTCAGTACGCCCCATCATACGTGCCATATACAAGAATGTAGAGACCCTTCGGTAAGACCCCTCCACCCGTGATCTTTTCCCCGAACCTCCCATTACGGCCTTCAGAGTTGAAAAGGATATTGCCAATCATTTAGTTAGGGCTTCCCATCCACAGCAGCCCACAGAAAACACCTGAGGGATGCAACACATGCCCAGTAGTTGACAAAAACACCCTCATCAACATTTTGGGTCCCAACGGTAACAGAATTACTGTTAACTAACATTTTACCTGTACTTCCACTAATGTGGTTTACATTTTAGTTTGTGGACGTTGTAACTGTTTGTATGTGGGAGAAACCAAACGTCGCCTCACTGACCGAGTAACTGAATACCTCAGGTCCATCAAACAAAACCGTCAAGGTAGCTACACATTTCAATCCCCCATCACTGTGTTCGATAACGGAATTAGAAGTTACCGCAGCCATAATGTGCAGAGGTTCCGACCGTGACCGCCTGACTGCCGAAAACCGGCTTATCATGAAACTCGGAACCCTCTCCCCACACGGTCTTAACGTTAGAATGGACCTTTTTAAACTTGCCCCCTTTTAAGCTAACTTTTACCCAGTTTCACTCAGCCCTCATTTCGCTGTTTTTCCCCGTGTTATTTTTCAATTTTTCAACCGATCTGTTCATGTCATTTTCCAATTTTTACAACCGTTCTGTTCCTGCAGTTTTTCAATGTGTGCTTTCTCTACTTTTATTTCATTGTTGTGCAGGTGCATTTTGCCACCTGATGAAGAGTTTATTCTCGAAACGTCGTGGAATTTTCCGCAAACTTTTAGCACTTATTGCTACCTCTCTTTCACATTTCTATAGTGTTCCGCAGCATTTCGACCTATTAATATAATTATATATACATATATATATATATATATATATATATATATATATACTGTTTTAGGAAAAACATCACAATTATCTAAAAAGTCCCCGGCGGAGAGCCGCAGTGAAATGAGTCACACTAACACTAACTTACTTTGGGATAGATATTTTCACAAACAGAGACTCAAAAAATTCCATTTCCATTTGTCATGCCATTGCACTGATCACACAAAGAATAAGTTAATAACTCCCCCTCCTATTCCTTAGGAACGATTTCTATGAACTAAGTTCAATTGTAATCAGGAATGTTAACGCTACTCTTCCACGTTTCTGCCACTTCCATAACAGAAAATGTGCGTTCGCCTTATTGCAATAATTATAAAAGGGACTCAAACTTTCTATTTAAGCTTTTAATAATAACATTGAGAAACTTTAACCAGAATTACCCCCATATGCCTAAGTCACATTTAACCCGGCGCCCGGTCGGTGTGTCTGATTTCTAGGCATCGGCCGGAGTGTACAGGTCGGAGAAAAATCGGCCTATAACGCCTAAATGGTCACATTGAAAAGGGGCCGCGCGCGCGTCCTTGACGGGGCACGAAAGGTGACCGGCCGGCGATAGGCCGATTTTCCTGGATATATGCGCAATTTTGTACTTCGTTTTCGGCCGGTACTTGTCCGACACTCGCCCGGCACTCATACGGTGCTCCTGCGGTATTCATCCGGGTGCCGACCAATTCTTAAAGTTCGGACGGTGTCCGGACGGGAATCCGCACTGCGTGTGTCGATTGCCGGGAGAACATCGGCCGGAATCCGGTGGGCATGAATCAATTTGAGGATGCGCGATAGCCTCTTACTATAGAGGTGCTACACTGCCTTCTCTATTCCCCTCCCAAATAACTCTATGAGAAGCAGAAGGAAGAAAATGGCGCCCATTCCTCCACAACGCCCAAAAATCGCCATTCCGAGAGAACGATTGGCTTTTGCTCGCTACCGGTACATCGTAACAAGTATCGTAAGCCCTTTCAGTGGCGCAGGCACGGGGAACATGACGAGCGCGTTCCTACACCAATCGATATCTGAAAAAACTTTGAAAATTGAAAATGATCCCAATAGCCGTTTAAGCTGTAGATTTCCGTAGGGGGTAGGGTGAGGTGTGTTTTCGACCAAGTGATAGATCTATTGTGATCATTTTCTGTGATCACAGATGTTTCTTAAAATATCATAATGTTTGCAAATCTTTCACAAACTATCAAAAGTTTCGCCCGCTCCGCTTGCCTCAAACTTTACTTCAATGTTGTTCTTATTATCAATATCCTCCGATGGCAACTTTCGGAGAAGCACAGCAGCAAAAATTGATAGCTGTTTACGAATTACTACTTTTTAAGTCCTTGGTTTTGATGTGAGGTAAACAACAGAACTTAAAAACCAGGCGTGGTGTGGATTCCTTAGGTTTAAGTGAGACTGTGATGATCGGTCCTCGAAAGTAATTTTGGAAACGATTTCTGATATATATTTCTCTGAGTAATTACTCCGAGTTAGGTTCTCTTTAAATGAGTTGACTCTCCGTTGAAGTCATGGCGATTATTACAGAGGCGTAAATGCCCTAAAGTCTCACCTTTAATTAATCCCTTGAAACAACTATCGGGGTGGCAAGAGTTACGTGATAGATATTGGGAAGTTTAGCTTGGTTTCGAGTAAGTACGGATATCAAGATGATTTGATCCTGCGAAACGATTTCCTTGGAAGATATTAATGTCAAGGTAATTAATATGCGAGTATGTTGACTCACAAGTGCGCTTCAAGGTAGGGTGCATGGTGTTAATGTGGTCCATAAAGGCTTTAAGTTCAGATTCAGAACCGTCAAAAAGAGAAAGATATCATCTCTATACCTCAACCAGCGGATCATGATATGCTTAAAAGAAGGTATTATTTCGTTCTCAAGGAGATGAAACGTGATATCGGCAATTTCGGGTGAAGATTCCGAGCCCAATGCTACAACCTACTGTTTGTAAGTAGTAGGATGGGCCACATCTGAAACAATTACTTTTAATAATGAGCTCTAAAATTCGTTGGATAGAATTGTTTGATATTTTTGGTATTAGAATGTATGCCGTTGTAGGATTTCGCGTATGCATCGGTGCATGTTATGTTGGTGTACATACCGACTACATAAAGTGTAACCAATAAAATATGATCGGGTAATTTGAGATCTTTAATTAGTTGAAGGATGTGTAAGTTTGGGTCCGAACAAAATCAATTACAAATTGACGTTGAGTGGCTGTGTCATGATTTAAATATTGGGGGAGGGGGAAATTGCAGGAGGGGAAGAAGATTGGACAGTGGGAAATATAGCATCATCAAATGGCCTCGGTATTTATAGCATTGTCAGGCTCGGTAACAAAACTTTGACTCAAGTACCTTTATTTGACAACTTGTTAATCCTGATCAAAGGAGCAAGCCTGTTGTAGCGGTGAAGATATCCACTACCTGTAGTGTGGTACACGGGTATTTCTTGTGGTCATATATAATATCTTGTTTGTCTTTCTATGTTATCTGCGTAGTGTTCCGTGCAAAATGGTAGTAGGCATTAATACTTATTAGACTTATCAGGTTACAAAGTGTGATTCTAAAAGGTTTCTTACCATGATCGGAGCTGCAAAATCTTTCCTGATCTGTTGGTGGAGGATATACACAACTACAAGAAAAAACAACCGTCGCAGAGGTTGCAAGGATAAGGAGAATCTTGAACAAATGGTCTTTCATTTTTCTACGGGGTGATTTTTCAGCCGTGATGATATACCGTTTGTGATAACTGCAGTCAAACTGCTCGAAATGGGTGACTGTGTTCAGAAAATAACTGCAATTATTTCAAGGAATTAGTTCAATACGTGGCGCTCTAATAAATTATTTAACCAATGCAATAGAGGTTTTTCACCGACGTCCCAATATCACGTGACTTCTTGGTTACCCGCCGTGCTGGCCGTCAAGCGTGCACTTGGCGACGGTGTAGTGTACGTATGTAGAGTAGCTTACTGTTTGTGAGTATGATGAAGTTCAATATTGCAGTGGAAAATGTTGGGAGAAACCGAGTCGTTTTTTTTAAACATTAACAATAAGTTGGACGACAAATACAAGGCACATTACGTTCAAAAAGTGAGATCAATTGGATCGAGGAACCGAGGATTCTTACTTAATTCCCAAGTCGATGTTCAATGACTTGCGAAAGCTTCTTACGTTACGCTCCCAAATTTACAAAAGCCGGACATATTCTTTCATCTTGTAAATAAAACATCACCTTACTTATAAGACTTTAAAGATATAAAAGCTTGGACGAGTACAAATACTTTGCACTTAATTTTGTGAGAGAAATTCTGGCGTACCAAAATGCCTCGAAGTTGCATCTTTATTATCACTAGTAAGGTAAGACTAACTTAACTGAGACTCAGAGTAGCATACTTAAGAACTTTATTACAAGGGTCCGCAAAACTTTGCATTTTTTATGTCGTATACCAATTAACCTTTTTTTTAATTTTTGTATCGCTACTCTGTTCATTTATATCGCAAACTGCGATGCGAGAACGGCTTTTGAGGACCCTGGTTATAACCCAACACGAAGAGTGCACTGCACAGTCTAGTATGTTTAGTTGGTGACCAATTTTGTTGTCAAATCACTGCAATCCACCTTACTTTGCTTTACTAATTTGCAGGGATACGATAAATGTAAGTAATTGGCAGTTTACTCCCGATTGTGACACACAACCGGGCAGCAAATTTTCTTCATTGTGAAACCATAGTGTGATTACAGGACTGTACTGCAGCACTACATAGCTAGTTTGACGGCCAACATGGCCGGCGGGTGAGATGAAATCTGAAGTGTGATGACGTCACTTGAAAAACCTCTATAGGTGCCAAAGCTGCACAATTCAAAATGCATGAAACGTATGAGCAAAAAAGGAAAAAATCCGGCTTTGAAATGTTTACAGGCTCTCAGACTCGTTTATCTCAATTTATAGTTCGTCCTAATATCCTTAATTTTGTGCACATTCGATTCGAGTTTTTTTTTTATTTTTTTTTTATTTTTTCATTCGATGCTATAATTTATGCCCGGTAACGCCTGAAGAACAGGAGGAAGAGGAAATTGCTTCAAACAAGAAAATACATTCAGAATTTTTAGCCCTTTAATTTCTTTCTGAGTAATGTTTGTTATAACATTGACTTTTTTATCTTTAACCTCCTTGTCCTCTGTTCATCCTTTACTTTAAACTGTTTTTTTTTTTTTTTCAAACTAGTAAAATTGCGATTTGTTCGTTTTCTTGGTACCGTTAAGCAAGTATCACATCGAGATCAGCTACAGCCGTGCTATAGGCTTGCTTGCTAGTGGTCCATCCTTTATATGTTGTAAACATCCCAAGATTCTGTCCTTTCTCAAAACACATTGGTTAAATTTAAGCAGCATCGTGGTCATGTATTTTCCAATTAATTCCTCATTACTTCAAAATAAAGTCCTTTTCACAATGAAAGTTTTCTGGTTGAACTAACGTCTGGTGAAAACGCCTTGCCAAAATCGTTATATTATAGGCAAAATGGGCACAGTTTGGTTATCTTTACCAAAAAATGGTTCAATAAACCTTGACTGCGTTCCGGATTGAATTAAACATGGGAGCTTTTACAGTGTTACTTTTGCAAATGGACCCACCAGGCATTCACACTTAGAACCGCTCACGGACAATATTAGAACCATTCACGGATAATATTAGAGCCAATCGGGGTCAGAAGGACACTTGACCGGAATCTGGATTTTCTAATTAAAGAGATGTGGTTAAAAATAAACCGATTTGGCTCAGTTTTTAAGTAAATCTAGTGAAAAATTTGACCAAGTTGCTGCCAGGTGCCCTTTGGATCCCGGTCCTCTCAAACTTGAACCGCACGTTTCTCCAGTGTTGTGTTATTAGCGAACAATATACGCGGCCCAAGAGTCCGCTTTTATCCCAATTTGTATCTGCACCAGAGTAGAGTAACATGATCGTTATGTCAAACTAAAAACCGTAGGTCGATAGAAATGTCAATCTTTGCGATCTGAGGGGTGGAGGTAACTCGACATCAATGGCGGAGCTTCCTGTCATCTTCGTCATTCATTTCTTTTGTTTGTTTCGTTTTCCGCAATATACAGATGGAGTACGAGTTGAAACGTATTTTTTGTCAATGAATATAATTCTGAATGTACCGTGCGAAGTGAAAGAGAGTAGTCTGAAAACCAGAAAGACGTTTGGAGAGCACATCCACTCCCTAAAAGCAATGTGTAAAATTACTTCGGCTAAGACACTGGATATATTAACTTGAAAGTTGTTCCACTTATAAGGGTATTGAAAACCGTAAATGTATAAATATTTCATAGCTCTTTGAATGAGTGCTCAGATTCTTATTTATTAAGTGCTGGCAAAGATGAATTTTTATGGTATTTGACAGAGAATTTTTAGCATGACGTAAGCTTTTCTATCATCTCTTGAAATCTCTTTGCTAAGTAGTATGTTCCATAATTTGTCATATGCTTAGTACGAGGTTTGTGCATGTCCGGCGTACCTCTCGATATGAGTACCTACAACTTTATTGCTTTCATAAATTCAAGGGGGTGGGTTTCACTCCTCCCCTCGGCAGCGAACTGAGATAGACTGTTGCCGCTTTTCACCGCGCTTTTATCCTTGGGTGCTTTTATAAGAAAATCTTTCTCTTTTGAAGCTATCTCGCTCCTCCTCTATCAATATCATGTATGGCTGAAGATTGCATAGCCGTTTGTGTGATTACTCCTTGAGAAGTACTACTATACACGGTACTTGTTTACTAATACAAGCGTTGTTTCAAAAAAGTTGTATTCAGGGGAACTCAGCATTTCTGTTTAAAAGAAAACAAAATCAGTTTGGTAGATATCCATTAAATCTCAGATTATTGTGCACAAGGATGTTTATGCTTCATGAATGTTTGCACAGCTGATGATAGGACTTGAAGTCACAAATTCCCATCTTTCCAAACCATCAGTTCTTTGTCTTCCTTTAAAAAGTACATGTAATACCTGTTCTTAGGTACAGAGTTCTGGTCACCGTATGGCTGTTGCTGTCTAAGAGGAGATATTGACGTCCATATTTGAACAGCCACACACACACGCGTACAAAATATTTTTGTCGAGGTATGTGCAACAATAGAGAATGGTTGTTACACCTCAGCAGGTAGGTTCAATTTGTGTTTTTCCGTTTTTTTTTTTTTTTTTTTTGTTATTGTTGTTATTGTTGTTGTCGTTGTTGTTGTTATTGTTGTTGTTATTGTTGTTGTTGTCGTTGTTTTCGTTGTTGTCGTTGCTGTTGTTGCTATTGTTGTTGTTGTAAAGGGGTTATCAACCCTTTCGTTCCGTTTATGTTTATACCTCTCCCATCTTCCTCCAAAAACTAAAGAAAATTATAAGAGTTATAATCCAAAATTTGAAATTATGGAAACTTTAAAATGATGGACTACTTTTGCAATGTAATGCGAAGTAAAACATGACTAAAATGTCTCAAAATATGATATTTTTCGGCGTTTACCGTATATGTTTATTGTCTCATCACTTCCTGTATGACAGAGTGAGTGAAATTATTTTCAAAGCCCCCGTGCAACTGTTACGATTATCCGTCCTCCCCAACTTCATATCGGATGCATCAAGATATGAAGGAATCTGTCGGTCAGCCGGTCACAAGTCCGAATTAGGCTAGTACGTTTAATGAGTCCAGCTGGGCCCACTCAGGGCCAATTTGGATTCCGTGACTTCCCATTCCGGACCAATTTCAAGTCCGGTGAATAAGGGAATCGAGGCTCCTCCCACCGCCCTACCCGCCCCTTTGATGTCATTAATAGGGCAAACAAAGAATCGTTTACAAGACAAGCTACCCATAAACAGGAAAATGTATAACATTCATGCATTGAAGCGACATCATTTGGGCGTGTTTTAGGAAATACGGTACCAACACTAATTTCGTCCGCATTCTTAGTCTAAGGATGCGGACGAAAAGGGGTGTTTGCTTCAACTCACCCACCCCTTCCCTCTCCGGTACTTCTACTTGTATGCCATACAGCTTTACACTAGCCGAATATTAAGTATAGTAATGTCTTCCGATTGGTTCCAGCATTGTGGTAGGTCAGTTCGTAAGGCGCTCGTCTCCGAATCCTTAGTACTTGGGTTCGTGTCCCCGGAAACTCGGTGGGGAGTCTTTTCCCTTTTTGCGTTGAAGCAGTCGAGTTGTTGCTGTTGCTTTTTCTTTTATCTTCATTGTTCTGTCTTTTATCAACTCCCCTGCGTTCCTATTTTTCTTTTTTAATCAAGCTTCGTTTTGTTAATCGTGTCTTACTGTAAATTTCCAAATGCACTACTGGTGTAATATGAGAGCATCTCAAAAGCGAGTCCTGAAAGGTCTGGGTAATTTCAAAATGGAACATTTGTATGTCTTCTTATGCTGTGAACTTGATCTTAGTCAAAAGGCCGAGAGTCAATGGAAACAACAAGTCATTGGATGACTTGCTGCCTCATAAAAGACCGCAATGGACGTCACGGTAAACATAGACAAAATAGTTAATGCCTCCCCCTCCCAGAAAAAATCCCAAAGCTATACGTAAAATTCAAATATAGGGTTTTACAATATAAGCAAAAATGTACGTCCAAAAGGGTTAAAAGCAGAAATATTTGTCCATGTGCATTATAGATAGGAATGCACACTCGGGATCAAGCTGTTGCTTCTGACGTAAGTCTATTGTTTATCGGGTCAAATATGACGTCGTATATGCATGTAAACAAAACCTTTATTGCGGCAGTATCAAATACCATAGCTCACCAAACAAATAGACAGATAAAAGGGTTATGCATTCTTCATCTGGCTTTACAATGGTGAATTTTATTTTACGTATTTACAAACATGAATAAGGACTGATAAGAAAATCTTTTACATAATCCATTGGTTCGAATTAGCAGAAAGCAATTGGGAGAATGAAAACGACTCTCATGATCTCATCACCCCAATTTTTTTGGGTAGGGGTAACCAAAATTCTCAGTTGGTGACTGCGCTCTGGTTGACATCAAAGTTGGAAAATTCAAAAAATGCAGAGTAGCTCACATTCCACACAATGCAGATGTGCAACTTATTTTCTAAATTTATGCAGAGTTAGAGTTAGATGAGGTTTTACGGCCCAGTTTTTAACCAATTGGTTTAAGTCGAGCCAAGTCGAGTCTAAATTTATGCAGAAAAACTACTTGGTTTACTTTCAATATGCAATGTTTTATGCAGAAATATAATGAAAGATACTTGTGAGAGGAATCAGAGGAGATCTGCAAGATTTAGCAGGTTTTGAAAAAAGAAAAAAACTTGGGCGACTGCTTTCTCCCAGTAGGAAAGTTTTGGGAGGGGCTAGAGGTTCATTAAGTTGGAAGAATTGAAATTGTCTGGGATGAGGGAATTTGCCCTTGACAAATTTTAACTTGGCGCAAAATCTGCCTTTTCCGTTTTAAACACTTCAGAAGTTTTGTAATCGTTAGTTTATAAAATGAAAGTTATGGAATTAACTGACACGTGGGCCGATTACGCCTATATCCCAGAGATGTAATCAAGTCATGACTCGAGTCACAACTCGCAAAATTGCCTGACTTGAGAAATTCAGTCCCCCCCCCCCCATTGAAATAACACAGTGACTCGAGTCTTAACTTGACTCGAGTGGCTAAAATGAGTGTAGTTGACTTGACTTGTTCTTATTTGTTTAAGGTGGCCCGACCTCGATAAGCTTTGTTTTTATCGGGCCTCCCCCCACATTAAGTTTCGAAATTCTTGTGATGTTACATGTTATATGTTGAAATTGCTATCTTGGAAATAAGGAACTTAAAACTTCAGACAGAAGCGGATTGGAGGAAGTTACGTCAAAGTTGGAGTAAAGGGGACGCCCCTCATGCCTTCCACCTTGGTGGAATCACTTGTGTCTAAATAGGTCTATTTACGAAATGACAAGATAAACAAGAATATGTTGCAACGTATTGTCCGTTATGAAAAAAAAATGCATGATAAAACTAAGCACAGCTGATCTCCTCCTATGTTGTGTGAAGTTAACCCATGCAACCTTCATGAGGATGATATAACAATTATACAATATAACAACAATAAGGTGGCGAGTGAAATTTGTAATTACAAATCTAGCAACACATGACAGAAAAAGTCTTTTCGGTTTTTGACTCCATCTCGGTCAATCGGCAGTGTGGTTGAAGGGGGCGAGTTGCAGCAGTGGAATTTTTTTCCCTTTTTTTTTGCTTTAAAATCAATCCAGTTGGAATTTCAACCTACACCATAACCATCACACCCAGGGAGCTGTGAGACTTTCCAGGAAGCAAACCTATGTGGGCCCAAATAGGTTAACCCATATAGGGCCCATTAAATTTTACCCATATGACAACTGCCCACATGGCCCCCAGAACTATCCCATATGGGCATATGGGCCCCTTATGAATCTTGGGTGCAAGATCATATGGGTCCATTCGCTGGCTCATATGGGGCCCTGAGAATCACAAATGGGGCTGTTACCTGAGCTCTGATTTGCGACATATCTACTTCACTGTATCATTCGAGTATACAAACTATGCATCTTTTCTCTGCTCCCATCGGCCACCGTAAACTCGTATGTATCATAAGTGAAGCGGTTCTGTGATCAACGTCACTACTTCGTGCGATATAGTACGTCACTAAAAGGAAGTCATGACAATCATGCATTGTTATGTCGTTTGACCTCTCCACCATTTCGGGGATTCTTTTCTATGAAAAGTTTGAAATGAAATACTAAAAAGCAATTTTCTGATTTTCTAGTCTATATAAGTCCACAAACTTTGTAGTGCAGCCTGTATGGATCCTTCGTCTCAGATAGCACAGTAGTGTCGTCAGGGAAGGTATGGTAGGACTGAATAGTCCCTAATCCCCTTAGGTACACGCCTGACTTGGAGTGCTAATAGTGAAATTTCGTAACAAGGGGAGCGCAAGACAAGTTTTGCCAAATTTGGCTTCTAGATTGCAGCAAAGGGGGCTTCACTTCTCTGCCAATAAGTCATTAGCGGCTCGCCATAGGACTCGGGGAAATAGCCCCCTCAGTTGGCAAAGCATAGTCGTCAATCTCAAAAAAAAAATTAATAATAACAATAATAATGATAACATGTTATCTGGCCTAAATACAAAAAAGTTACCATACTCCTACTGTACCATACGGAGCTGACCATTGATATTGCCGGAGGGGGCGTCCGAGACTTATTGAATATCGATCTTGTTTTGCCCCCCCCCCCCCACCAAAAAAAAATTTCTCTTAGACCCGCTAGTGCTATAAGTTGAATGTAAAGATTACTTACTTAACATTTTGTAGAGTTTCGTGTTATCATTTTTTTTTTTACATTCCTTAATGTACAGTTTGACACCCTAATTATTTCTCTAAAATGTCCATGAACTCCTCACATAAAAGTGAGGAGTCAAGGAATAACATTCCAGTGCTATGCCGCGAGCGAAATTTTCCCACTTCCATATGGACAAATCATGGCAATGGACCAAACAGCTTCTGCCACGTCATTTCACCCAAACGACAGTTTCTCTACATATTTTTGTAATTCTGACGCCGGATTATGAAAGAACATGCTAAATATCCCTGGGGTCTAAGCACTTCACGTACGCCATAATTTTCACTGTTTTTGAAACAAGAATTCAGAGTGACAGCTACTTGAAAGGCAGTTAGTAAGGGTATATTAAGCCGAACGCACATGGGCGACAGGAACGCGAAACACGAAACAGAAAACACGTTTTTGCGCTGAAGTCCGTGTGCGTTAGACGAAAACCAAAATTAGCGTTTTCGTCCGAAACACATGCTTAGCTAAACACTTGTTTCTCGAATCAAGCAGTGCAGCTTATTTCGCGAAAACACGAAACGTGTTTTCTGTTTCGTGTTTCGTGTTTTCTGTCGTCCGTGTGCGTTCGGCTTAACTAAGAATTTTGATTCTGTCCGCACTTAATTTTGCGAACTGACATCCTTGGAATCTTTCTGCAGGATGTCGATTAATTTCCCTTCGATCGGGAAATAGCATGTACTTCCGTAAAAACGACGATACTAAAGAACAATAAGCCACATGGTACAGCCCTAACTGCTAACTAACGCGTATATATTTGAGGAGATAATGAACGAAAAGAATAGAAATGAAGGTGAAAGTGCCCGGAAGGCCCAAAATCTTTGGTAGTTTGAGAAAGATTTTAGCCTGCTGTAAGCAGGCCATTGTGCGTGCGTTTCATACATCGGTCAAAAAGAAAATCCTACTTTATTTCGCTCATTGTCTGTCCGCCCTCTATTGTCTATGTTTCACTAGTATATGTAAAACTTACTTGGCATAAGTACGATACAATAGCCTGCCAACTTTCTTTCGAATCTCATTTACGGCATTCCAAAAATGACGTCATCACAAAAAGATAAATTGTATGAATATTAAGATAACGTCATCGAGAGGCCGAGCCAAACCTTTGCTATGTACATAATGACCAAGCAATGCACTTGGCCGCATACGTTCGAAGGTTGTGTAGTGTGTGCATGTGTGACACCATTACATTAAGTGTAGTTTAAAAAACAGGCGCGCGGCTGTAAATATTGCAAAACGAATAATATTTGCGAGTTTAAGTTCACATGTTTGTATTTATTAGCATAATAACGTGTTTTAACAGGCTGTACGGCGTATACCTTATTCAATCATGTCCTGTTTGTGAGGCTGGGCAAACTGAATCTGCCACACGGGCACGGCCGGGTTACTATAGGTTAACGGCAGTGCCTTTAATTGAAATGGGTTATAGGCGTATGCCTTGCAATATTTGCTTGCGATCGTATTCAGGTTTAGGCCTAAGTTAGTCTAGGCCAATGATAGAAATGATGGTCATCGGCTTGCGATAGTGAAAGTGGAGTTGCACTGATATCTCATAGGCTTTCTTTTCATTGTGGAATTGATGTCAGACTTCGAAAAAGTCGATGAAAGATTGTTTTATGGCAAATCAAACACGAACGAATAGAGTTGCCCAACAAGACAAACATTGGACTCGGGACAAGGCCTAGGCCTAAGTGTACGTGAAAGGATTAAAAGTCCAGATCAGTGGTTCTCAAAGAGGTCCCTTACCGCCCTGGCACTGATTTGGGGGTGGCTGGAGATTAAGACTGATCAAAGCAGTTACTTCATCCAGGCATCCAGGGGGTCTGTTCCCCTCAGATCTGCTAGCGCTTCCACTCTCTTTCTCACTCCCCCACCCTAGTTCCCCACCCTCCCCCACCCTCCCCAAAATAAATTTTGTGATCTAAAATTCCATTTCTTCTGTTTCCATTTTATTGAAGGGGAGGGGGCATTGGGAAGGGGTGGCAGTCTAAAAAAATTGAGAACCACCTGTCTCGAGCAATAGGCCTAGGGGTTCCTCTATCCCAGTTAAATGTTAGTTCTCGCTTCGTCATACACGTGTTTGATGTGTAGGGAAGGAGATGAGAGAATCAAAACAGAAGAATAGAGGAAACTGAGCAGCCAAAAAACAACAACCGAACAACAACAACAAC
>WURT03354718.1:0-19531 GCA_009936505.3 Holothuria glaberrima | reverse complement strand
TGTTTAATCTCCATTGCAAGGGATTCGCCCGATTTGAATACCTCCTTTTCAGACCCGGTCTGGCCGGAAATGACAGCAAAATGACATCTGTTTAAGATTAGTCTGTGGTAAAAAACGGTAGTTCACTTTATGTCGATATATTTCGTTTACTATACCAGACTATAATTGAATATACCAGTCTGTAAATTAATTTCACTAAGTCTACAATATACTCCTGCTTACTCAGCTACAGTTCACTGTTCCAGTAAAATTTCAAAATTTTGAAAGCACAAAACTAGTGCGTAGTTACTTGGATACATACCGGCAAGTTTGCTAGCTATATTAGTCTATTAGTTACTGCAGAGCATGTAGCTATACATGCCGTCGTGTATAGCCACAATAATCTGAAAGTGTGAACTCAATCACCTCTTAGAGAAAAATTATATTAATGTGCTCTACGCACCAAATTACATTTTAATTAAATCCATCAGGTGAGTGTAAGGTGTTGTATAATCAAGAAATAGTCACATTGCCAAACAAAAACTTACTTCCCTCTTCTATAATATTTCTTTGGTGATTTTTTTAACTGAACGCGTAACGCAAAATCTGAAGTTTAACTGTAGTAGTTTGCTTGACTCTTCTGAAAGAAAGATAGACAGACTTCGCGGGTTGCATACGTGTTTCTTCCTAAAGGATGAGTAAATATTGATTCTGAATGTCAGCATAGCAAGGTATTACGTTCATCTAAAGGGTGACTATCTCTTTCCAGAGTGTTAATTACTAGAGCGTTATTGAAACTTTTTTTAAATTGCTACAAATTGTTCTTTATTTCCTATAGTCATATATGCAAGGAGAAAAGTCCCGTTCCCCCCACTCCCTATTCTATCTTTAGATTGAACTCGTATCATGACATATTTTAATTAAAAGTTTTTTTTTTCGATGTGGTTTGTGTTACATTGAAGGTATACATTGGGTTGACTCATGCAGACTGTAGTATATATACACCTCTATTAAACCTGTGGATCATGTTGAAACCTTCAAACATTTATTAGCAACTTAACACGAGTTCGAATATTAGGCAAAAGATTTGTTTTGTATAAAATTTTCCATTGAACCTCCAAAATTTGCCCGAAAGGAGAGTCCTTGTAAATTTAAGAGCCCTTAGTCACGTGGAGATGTCTCTGAAGTAGTTTGCACCTCAACAAGAGGCTAGGAAGTATGTCTTCAAAAATTCGTGCATATTTTGAGGAAAGCCTACTTCGCCTCAATTCAAGGATGCGTTAGCTGAGCTCAAGTGTTCACATTTGCGTAACTGAGAGGTACTACTTGTAATAGATCGGTTATTGATAATACATTCACATGAATCATCACACCGCCAAATGAAAAAATAGCAAAAATGCCAAAAACTTTTCTCTTTTGTCGATATTTTTTCTTGAGGTTGACATCAATTGAATAACTGAGTTGGTAATTGTATAGGATAAAAAAAATTGTTCAAAACTTTCACCCACTTCAAGGTATTAGACCGTCAGCCCGGACGAGTTAATCACATGAAAAGAGACAAAATGTTTGATGATGTGATGATGTTAGGGTGTGTATAAAATTGAAGAATCTGTGTTGCTGCCGGGGTCCATCCTGTACGACTGGCCTGTGGGGCCCAAAATAGAGGGCCCCAAAATGCTAAAAATCACATGGAGAGAGAGAGAGAGACAAGGATGAAAACTACATAGAATGATAACAAATGCACGGTAGAACGCTGAAACATAGATGACAGCAACTTTCTCCTGTACAGGGCCTAAATAAGACTTAAATAGCTAATGCTGTTGTCATGATGGCAGGGGCGTATCCAGGACTGTATTTATGGGCGGTGGGTAAAATATGCCCCGACACTACCTAAGCGGAACGCCACCATGAGTTGGCGCGGAGAGTACCAAGAAAATTTTGGCAAAAACGCCTCCCAAGTTGCAGGAAATGGCACTTCCTAGGTATTGTAAGTTGCATTTCAACACTTCAAATTTTGATGTCTCATGTTTTTCGAAATTTACAAGTGAGAAAATTTTATGTTATAAATTACATTTCTGAGAGAATAATTTTGATTTTCCAAATGCTTTATGTGCTCTTTTTTAGTGTTTGTTTCAAATGCGTGTGAAGCTGTTTTTTCGACTGGGTGGGGTTGAACTTTGTGTTTCGGACCTCCGTCCTTGGAGAGGTCTAAGGGGAGGGGGTTGTCCCCCTCCCTTTTGAATATTTGAGGGTCTTTAGAAGTAATTTGGTGACATCTTTTGCAAATTTTAAGAATCTATTTTTGTTCTTTTAATATTTGCCATGATCGATCGTTTCCGCTGTAAGGCGGATAATAATGACCAACTTTTTCCCATCTCGTTCTTCAGTGCCATCAGCTTGGAGAGATTGCGCAAATTAATGAATGATTAGTTACGCATTTGTTTCATAAATGAAAGAGGTCAAACATTTGTAAGCTATACAACTATCAATTGTCAAATCGTTAGAAGCAGTGGTTCTCAAACTTTTTAAGGGTTCAGACCAAATGGAGAGGCTGGAAAGAGGTCGAGGGCCGCAGGCGAGGTTCGCAGGCTTTCAGACAGGACAATAATTGGAAGAGTGAAATCCATACTAAAAAGGTCCCGAAGCTAGGTGCAGCCTATTTCGGCAAACTTAGGTAGAGAGGTACTAAGTTTTCATAGGAAGCTATCCCTTAAGCCGTTAACAGGGCAAGTTGCACTTTTGCAGCGTCCAGCAGGAGTATTTAGACCTCAGCTCCACCATAATTGGGGATGAGGTCTGAAAATTTTGCTTTCCAGGCGCTTTAGAACTCACAACAGTTCTGCGCTTATACTTTGTTAGTGACCAGTATGTGCAGATGTGAGGAAGCTCTTTGATCAATTATGCTCAAACCCAGTCACATAGAGAAAGGGGTCCGCTGAGTTCGAGAGCCGCAACTTTTCGCATTTTCCCAAAAAGCAAAAAAGCTTTGACTGCATGATTATATTTCATCTTACAGAGCTACTCAAAGAGATCATAAAACGTCGCAAACACATTATTAGCACCAAAATATAAATTGCAGAAATTTTAATTTCAGTAACCAATTACAAACGTTCAACATGATACGTTTTCCGTACAATCACCTCACGTCGTAATTAAATTTCCGGTGTATACCTTTGCTACAAGCTATGTTACTACAAACAGGCCTATACAACCACTCCGTAAAGCAACACTACAAGTTTCCCCCTCCCGTTTGAGAATTTTTTGTTCATTTACGATCGGGATTGGATGCAAAATAATGCTCTCTTTGACAATTCTTTGAACTGACTATATTTTGGAAAACTCAAAATTTAGTAGATTCTTATTTGGTTGACTGTAAAAGTAATTTGTGTTGTCTAAGTAGCGGGGTAACAACTCCTCCCCTTGAAAAATTTTTGTTAAGGTAAGGTGGCTTAGATGCAAAATTGTGGTATCTGTGGTAAATCTTTCAATTAATTAAGTGTTTAGAAATTATCACTATTTAATGACGTTTGACTTTGGCATTGCACTCGTTATAGAAAAAGTGTAACGTCAAATAGATGCTAAGAATATTACCGTATATACTCTTCATATTAGATTTCTCTTAGATTCTCTATTGGTGCAGGGTTCCTGCAGATGTCGGAGATGAACTTTTTTGGACAAGTATTTAGGTCAGAAATATGTATTGCCAAAGTAATAGTTATGAGGTATGAAGTGTGTGCAGTGGGGAATGCGCCTAAATTTTGCGGTAGAAATCAGTTGCGTCGCCAGAGTTTGGTGATTGGGGGGCACCACAGATGATGTTGTAATGCCATCTCGGTTCCCAAGTCTGCGTCAATTGCACCCTTTTATGCACTCCTGCCTTTTGTATACAGCAGTGGGAATCCTTCCTTTGTCAGTACATATATGTATGTCCTGGGAGGGGTATAAGGGGAGGGTGATTCTCCCTCCCCTTTGAGAAATTTTGTTAATTTAAGGCTGCTTAGATGCAAAATGGTGCTATCTTTGGCACTGATCATCTATGGCTGGAAAATGTCCATAATTTAGTGGATTCTGTTTTTTGGTTAGGTGAAAGAGGAGATTTCCGGCTTGTTGTTTAAGAGAAGGATACGTTGTCAAAAAATTTCCTGAACCCCCCCCCCCCACCCGCGTGGTCACTGTTCTCTATTAGGGGAAGCTTTTACTCAAAAAATGTTAGGGGAAGTTTTTACTCAAAAAAATGTTAGGGGAAGTTTTTACGCAAAAAAAAACAAATAAATGCATGGAGCCCATAGAAATATTCTTGGACTATTACGAAAATTTTCCTTTTCTTTCATTGTGCATTATAAAAGGGCATCTAAGACTGGCAGATAACTGTACATGACCACATGTAAGCTGAATAAATTATATAAAATAGGGCAAGGGCATAATGCTTGTACCTGGCATCCAAATGATAATATAGTGTATGACGCCGAAAATCCAGACGAACAGCTTCCAGCAATTGAAAATGGAAGGGAGGGAGAGTACAGGTGCAGGGAGGTGATATTAGACCTCCCTGAAAGTCATTGAAACAGATGTTTGAAGATGTAGGTCTGTTTTTCGGAAAGCGTTTTAATTAGAATAGTTCCATGTATTATTACCTTAACGATGGTCATGTCAAAAGACGGAGTGCTAACAGTGACGTATGCGCACAAAGTGAGTAGAAATTTTTCATGAACTACGATTTCCATGACAAAACCTGCATTAAGGCTCTGCATCGAGACACTTTCAATTACCAACAAATCTACACGCCTCTCGAAAAGCCAGCCTGCATTGTGATTTGTAAACAGCTTTCAACTTTTTCTGCTGTGCTTCTACGAAAGTTGCTAGGCCAGATATTGATAATGAGAACAACACTGATGAGGTAAGGTTTGAAGCGCGCGGAGCGCGCGAAAACTTTATTAGTTTGCGAAGGATTTGCAAAAATTCTGATATTTTGGGAAACATTTGTGATAAAAAATGATTACAATAGATCCATCACTCACACCTCACCCTTCCGCCTACAGAAATCTATAGCTTTAACACCTTTTTGGATCATTTAAAATTTTTCTCCTCTTTTCTCACCCCTCTTTCCCTATTCTCTCTTTACTTTCTCCCCTTTTTCGTATTTTTATTTTCCTCATTTTTCAATAAGGGGACATGGCCTGCTGCCCCCTGAATACCACTGCATGATGGTGGTATATTACCAATAACACGTTTGCTTGTTTTTTCCTTACAGTGTGCGTAATTAAACCAAGCTTCTACTGCATGTGTACATCTAACGGATACGTCTCATTCTGCGAAAATCATACATCTAGCTATTTTGAAGGAAAGTAAAAGGGTAGGCTACCTTACTGTTATCATACACTCTAAAACTATCCTGGTGAAATTTAACCAGGATAGGGTTAAATAGTTTTCCATACATTTCCTGGTTACGGTTACCAGCAGATCCTGTTTATATTTAACCAGGAAAATGTCAAGTTTTAACCAAGATGTTATTAAAGCCGTTACTTTAACCAGAAAAATGTTTCTCTGACCCGGATTTCCCGGTCACCAGGAAATCCGGGTCAGAGAACCAGGAAATGTAGGGACAACTATTGACCCCTGTCCTGGTAAAATTTAACCAGGATATTTTTAAAGTGAGCCTACTCCTTGCATGGATTATATTTGTTGGTGGTGTATAGGTGATACTTTTGTTGGACTATTCATTTATTTAAAAAGTGTATAGGGGTTCCCATTAATACGTAGATGAACTGCTCACAAGAGAAATTAACCAAGATAAACAAAAGCTATGTATAATAAGTTTCTCTATGGTACCAAGGACAATTACAAACCAATAAATGCTACACCAAGCAAAAAAAAAAAAGAAAAAAAATAACAAAACAACTATTATTTGCAACTATAACGTAGAGTCGTTCATGAATTGAAAACAGCTATTTTAAAACTAATTCGAGCTAAAATTGCATCCCGTTTCTATTCTTAAACAGGTATGATTTTCACGTTTGGTGGTATCGTCCGGCAAGCCTCCGTGTCACGTGGGCACCCCAGTGCATACCAGCCTCATTACGCACCCTTACAGCGGTATAGGAGTCTCATGCTCTCACTCTAAAGTGCTGGCCTTCCGTTCGAATAGTTTTCAAAGTTTGTTGAAGTTGAAGTGACTAAGATAACGTGTGGTGCTTTTCAAGGCGGCCAGGCACTGATTTGAGTTTTTCTCTCACAGAAGGCAGCTTTCTCAAAAATATCCTAAATATATCACGTCACGCACTTAACTCACGACAAAGTTTGAGCTTTTTGATAAATTGTTTGGTTTCACATGGAGAAGTTAACTTGAAGTATTACATTCCTACCTTTCCATTATCAAATAATGTAGTCAACGTAATTATGAGGTATTCTGTCAAGGCCAGTACTTTAGTACTTTCGTCCTCATTTTTTATCGGCTATTTCATCTTTTGTGCCTATTGTGTGTGTAACAGAGACTGGGGTCATTGGACTGACAGATGATAGGCGAACACTTTGAAATGTTTTTCCCGATAAGACTCAGAACTATCTTTCTCTTAATTAACACGTATTTTCCCTTACAGCACTAAATAAAACGCCACTAAAATGCTTTCTCAGTAGGGCCTTCAAGCCAAGACCTATATGGCATTAGACCTCGAACCCTGGATACCCCTTCCAGTTTCTGAGTTTTTTGCACCGGTCGATGATTCCAACCTGAACTTCCATGAAAAGAATCCTAGCAAGGCTCTTAAATTCAGCTAATATGTATGTGCCCACGTGGTCCTTGACATCGATGTGATATTTTCTAAATAACTCAATGAATGTTGGTAGGTAGGCCTACCAGATACTGAACGGGTATGATACCTGCTTTATGCTTTTTGTCCTTTCAAACCCCTACGCCAACCCCACCCTTTCCCCCAATTAATATTCTGCACCCGTGCTTGGATTGGTTCTCGAGATGGCGTTGCCTGTAATATTCAATGCGAACCAAAAATTGTGGCGTACCGAGAGCTGTGAAGTCTGTTTAATCCTCAAATATATAAACTATGCCTAACTAAATCCTATAAGCAATATTCTGTAATGGTCGCCCAATTTTCATAATCAATCCATGGATGCTATCGAGTAAATGTCGTCTACAGTATTCATCGGGAGGATCCTGGACGCGACAGGGGTGAATAACTGTCGGGGGGGGGGGTTGGATACAACACAATGCATGCAATCTTTGATGGGTGCTAGTCTCCTAGACATGCTTTTCCTCTTATAAACATAAGGAAGATTTTCATACGAGTTCCTACAACATCTGTGTCTATGCGCGCCCTATGCATACACCACCGTACATATAATTATTTGTTTTAAAAAAACGCAACCACCACAAAGCTTGACACTGTAAATGTTTATTAGAATTAAATATTATTTCTATTCCACATTAACTCATCGTCTCTCTTTTCCACTTTGTCGCTCTTCTCCGTTCTGTTGGCTCATTACGGGGCTGCAAGTTGCTGGCCATCATCGGGCTCCATCCCTATCCCTTCCGGTTCTTTGCCAATATATTTGTTGAGCTTTAGATGGAATTCCTCATAATTAAAGCAGCCAAGCGGACCCCGCTTCGGAAAATTCTTGTAACGCGTCTGCATTTTAAGAGCTCTACATGGCTTACACGGGATGCCAAGGGCTAATGGATGAGAAGTTTTGTATGAATTTCCAGGATATATGGAAGGTTTTGCTGTGACAAGAAGAAGTATTATATAACTGCGTTGTCAAAGGTCAATGTAGGCTAATTAATTTAAAACCTTTCACGACGTAGTCTTCATAACATTATGACAGTTGTTCATTCACTCCACAACTTGATATCATGCATGGTTTGAAGTCTCTGGACTCTTAATATTAACCTTATATCATGTCTCCACACTAATTTAACCTTGTTACATGATATCATGCATGATTTGCATGTCTCGAGACAAGAATGTGACACAAAACAAAACAAAACAAAACATGAGGATTTGGTGCAGCTGTTGCATGCTCTAGTGCAATGTTGCCCTAGGGACAATCACCTTGGCTACGATAAATCCGGTGTGTAATATGGGCGAAAACTCCTTTGGGGTGTCGATTCAAACAACCAACACTGTAAATAAAAATTCTGTAAATTAACAGAAAGTAAAACAAAGAAATAAATAAGAAAAACAGAAATTTTCTGGGAACTAATTACCAGAACATTTCTGTATTCCTTTTGTATTTCTTTATTTTATTTTATGTAAACTTATACATTTTACAATTTACATTTTTTAACAGTGTAAAAAATACCTGCTTCCCTTTGTTCCGATTCCACGTATAACCACGTGTGAATGCCACATGTAATCACAAGTACTTTGCTTGGAGTTTGAGAAAATGTGTGGCAAAAATTAAAAAGAAGAAAATGTGTTTGCTGTTGTCAAACTTGTATTTAGGGTCCTAAAAGGCAAAAGTTTGACCCACCCATGAATACATGTGTGTTTTGTTTCTCAATTATAATCCTGCCTAATTACAAGTATAGGTTGTCACTGGTTTTGTGTGGTTAGTAAGTACATTTATTTATCAGTCGTGTAATATGTTTTGTTTCATAGACTACTTTCTTTTTCTCCAGGATCTATCTTTTTGTTGTATGTAAACTTTCTGCGGAACAACTTAGCATTCCCACCGTAAGTAAGATCGCAGTCTTGAAAATATCATACCGCCAATGAAGAAAATCCCAGCAATACATAAAAATCGCGGAAGTGTACGTGAGTGGAAACTAACGATCACCGTGTACTCGACTCTTACCCACTTCCACTGGAATAAACTGTCAATGTTTTGCGTGATATACAAGTGATCCACTCTTATCATACAGGCAGCCATGTGCTAGGCTCTAAACAAGCTCGTTTTAAATTTTACTAGGATTATGATTATGGTTATCTCATGAATTATCCAACCAATTCTTAGTCAAATATAACTAGGAAATCGTTGTTAAAGGTCGTTGACCTTAATCCAGCCTTAACTTGACCAGAAAGTTGTTAGAATGCATAGAGAACATCATCATTTGAGAATTATTCATTTGTCAGACTAAGAAGAAAATATGTCATCCAGACAGAACTGTGATTAAGACTGTGACTTTGTATTGGAAACAATATGTTTTATTCCTGTATCTGTCAAAGAACTATCTCTGGGCAGAAATGTAAAAACAGTTTGTCACCGTCCGTGACGTTTAGTTTAAATTCAACAGAAACTCGAAAGACATGAAGAAAACCGACACCTTACTTTTTTATTAGAATATAATCTGAAACCTAAAATTAATCAAAATTCAGAATTAATAGAATGCCTTTTATTGGTGATGATTCGTAATAAATTTTTAAATCTTATCATAATTTGAACGGTTTTGTCAAAGTAACATTGTTGTTTAGTTTATGTTGAAATTTGAAAATATACTCGATGTAAGTTGCTAACTTTTTTATCATGTCTTCTACTGGTGATAAACACGTTTTCACTCTGTCAACTTTTCACCCACCCCTCCCCACCCCCACCCCACCCCTCCCCATTCTCCCGTAGTTGTTGCTATTCAACTAAGTAAGTTTGACAAAGACAGAAAAGTTAAATATAACCAGAATCGTGGTCAAATATCAATCAGCCATTTATTGCTTATTACATTAAGCAAGGACGTCTGGTTAAGCCTCCCTCTCCCACACACACGCACTCACGCACACACACACACCTCAGCAACATTTCGCAGATTTAGTCCATCTAGCAGATTTTTGGTGGCTTTATTTTCTTGATAAAGTGCTTTAACCGTCACCTTATGAGTAGACAGGCAGTGGTGGAGCGTCTATATAGTCAGAGGGTCGTCCCCCCGCCCCCGACGGACTCAAATCGGCTGTGAGCGCCCTTTTTAGGCGTTAACCATAGTTTCATCTTGTTCCACTATTGACATTGCTTCCAATTGCCATGATTTAATACTGTCATTTTTAGGTCTAAATAAAATGCCCAAACAGCTGCCATTATCTGTACTTTATTCTAATGAGAAGGGTCATCTTCTGTGATTTAGGAGATAGGTTTATCCCCATTAGATCATGTTGAGGCATGGGGTGTCTACGTACTTCAAAGCGCCCCTGGAGGTTATTCTCGCCCTCTCTGACCGAATACATATCCTATACTTCCCTAAACTTAAAAAGAACAATTACAGTGGAATTATCAAGGGTTAATTTGTGAAGCGATGCGTACACAGGTGTGTAATTTAACGTCTCTGCCACGTACTGACGTACCGGTTCATTTCTCATTATGACACTCCCATACACGGATAGTTTTTATAGTCTTTCATCACCTGACTCTCCGAGAAGATGAAGATTACATTTAACAAATCCATTCCAAACATCATCGAAATGGAAATACACACTGGCTACAAATGTGAAGAAAATAAAATGATTTCAATGAAACTCGTCCGTCTACCTTTCCTCACACTGGCGACTTTGACAAAATAATTAAGCTTGACTAAGGAACGAAATTCAGTATTCTATTGGAAATAACAAGATATACTACACCAAATAATGGATCAGTCTAGCAGTCTAGTAGTCAATTGGCCTTCTGTCAGAAGGAGACGCGGCAGCTAAACTTAATAATAGCTTTTATATCCTAAGTGATTGTGTATTCCAAGTGATATTTTGCAAAGATGTGTGGTACTTTTTTTTTACGTTGACAAAACAATTGGCCTATTAATGGACTTCGTATTTCTCATTTCCATCTTGACTGGGGTTGAAGCGGAGTATGCGTTAGTCTTTGGCCTGTAAAAAGAAAAGCAAAAGTGTTACAGTTCATCAGTCCATTAACTTATGGCTAAACCACTAATTGTACAACACATATATTTCACTTTTAATGTTCACGCATTGGTTGATTCCGCATATCACCATAAAATGATTACAAAGGACTGACAGAGCCTACATGAAAATGACGGCTTACATTAACTTGAAATTTAAAATTACAACAAATAAGGAGGAAAACTTAGAGCGGACCCCCCCCCCGCCCCTAAAACAGATGTCAAAGTCATGCATTATCTTCCTCAGGACAGAATTTAGGTCATAATTAATCACCAATTCCAGTAAATTTCAGGGCAAATAAACTTCATCCCCTCGTGGAATTTTTTTCCCTAGACCTACACTCAAAAATTCCCAACCACGTCAGGTGTAGGTAGATTGACTCCAAGTTTCCCTTGAAACAACACAGGAATTAGGTCATCTACTATTTGAATAATTGAGAACTAACTAAAATGCACAGTTTAACAGGCATTTGACGGAGTGGTGGACTACGGTCATAGGGGCGTACCAGACAGGGGCGTTGGGGCTACAACCAAATATTTTGAAAAAAACCCCTTTTCTCGGGCATAAGTTGAAAAGATAAAAATAGGACCATTTTCCCAGAGGGCACAGATTTTTTAACGGGCAGACAAAGCTTAATCCCCCAGAAACATCGTTCTGCACTCTTATAAGTGGGGGAAAATTAAAGTTGCATAAATGATTGCGTCTTCATCAATCCTTGAACATGATTTCTGGTGGGCAAGCTCTTCAATGTACATCGCATTTATCAGTTTAACCGTCGATCTCCGTCAAATTTCTATACGCTTACCACTAGCAAATAAATGTTAAAGAGTAAAAACTGACAAAAGTATTAACTTTGGTGACAATTCTTTGTTTCGAGTGACGTTCCACTCTCTATCGAGTCGCGTATACCACTCATTTAGAGTTAATAACCACTCCGGGCAGTGCAATTTTAGTCAATTTCTACTGGATAAGAGTGATGTTATAGGCAGTCGTTGCAGAGTAAATTTCAATCTTTCACATTTCGAGAGTAAAAAATCGATATACGTGTATTGTATTATCCATATATAAATCAAAGTACTGAAATCATACGCCTGCCGGTAATATTTTCGCTTTTCCAATTACCTGTGCAATTACTCACTAATTAGCAAAATGTTTGCTGAAACGCTCGTTTGCAGCATTTTGTTCGTTGGGCGTTTTGTTACACTTAATTTTGATTCGTTTTCCTTCGGATAATGGGATGTTGCTTTGATGTAAACAGAATTTCTTTAGAACTGTTAAAAATCGTAAAGGAGATATTCGTGTTTTCCACAAAATCGGGCTATTTTTTATAAAATTATAAAAATAGTACTCCGAAGTGAAACCCGTTTGTATGAGGTCATGCATGTCTACACATTGCTCCTATATGCGATTGTATATGTATTTTCGTTCACGTCGGCACATATTTCTTGATGCATCGGTAGACCTACAGCTATTTTGAAGTACCATCTGGGGTATCGTGAAAAAGTTTAGACTATTTATTTAATACAGTCCTCCTTGACCGACTGCATGGCCAAGCGGTTAAAGCACCCGACTTGCAGCCGGAAGGTCTAGGGTTCGAATCCTGGCCAGTTCATACCGAAGACTTCAAAAATGGAACCTACTCAGGATAAGCAGTGGAGGGAAAACAAGCCAGTGAGCCACAACTGGAAGATTCCGTGGCCAGCTCGACTTAAATTGATTAGAAACTGGGCCGTAAAACCTCATCTAACCCAATCCAACGTTAGGATCTTCATTTGCCCTATCTGGTTAAGGGAAATTTTGCCCTCCCTGCGGCTTTGAAAAAAGGGAGCTGCTCAGCCTGAGAGATCGATAAAATATTTTGAAAACTTTCAAGGAAAGAATTTTAGGTTATTGAACGTTTGCTCTTTTTTACACTCTAATGGTAATTATACAGCTATATTTGACCAATGTAACGTTTTACTGCAGTACACAATTTATTCTACACTTTCTTGAAACCTCTGAAAAATACTGAAAGTTTTAAAACGGTCTAGCCTACCTGTTTTTTATGTTTAGCAGTTAATATAGCAAGGGCATTGGAATATGCTCACTGTTGAATTGTTGAATAAATCTTACTTAATAACCTAAAAATGAAAAGTTTTAAAACAACTTTTAATCGAAAAGATGAACGAGAGACAATATAGTATGTTTAATTATTCGAAATTTATTAAATTGATCAGTGTAGAGTCATGTCAAAAAGTGGGCGCCCAACATCTGAAAGACACTTTTGAAAGTCCAACATATTCCCCATGACCCAATAGACTCATTCATGTTTACAAACAAATGACGTCACGGCTTGTCGGCGAAAGAGTTGGTAAGGCGCCCTCGCACTGTCGTCACAATGAAAGGTATATTCTAGTTCATCTACTTTCTGAGTGCAATCGGGCAAGAATTTACACGCACAACACCTAGCATACACGCACGGTGTCCTTGCGCATGCTCTATGCCAACCAATGCCAATCGCAGTGACGTAACCGTGAACTGCCTAAGTGGAATTAGTTACCAGTCATATTCAGTGATTACTTTCGGATGTGTCACGAAGTTAGTTCTTATCGAACTAGATCCGCACACCTTTTTATTACACCTCTTTATAGACTTTAGTCCTCACTGTGTCCGTTATGTCGCCCATCATATTTGGAATTTCCTTTCTTGCCATATAATCAATTGACGGTTTTCTTCCTCCTATAACTTTAAAAGTACGTTAAAAGGTTTATCTCCCCAAGTCTCACGTTATACTTGGCTCTAAGTCAAGAAGGTCTATTTTCTTGTTGATGGCAGTGCTAAGTGTCTTTCTTTGTTTTTTGTTATTGGTATTGTTTTCTGTAATCTATTAAGATGCGTTTTTTATGTTCAAGGCGGTATCCACGCTTACAAGCTTTACTAAGCTTCTTGTGGATAACCCTCGGTCTTTTATTTGTGTATATATGTATACTGGAAATGGTTTATAACACATGACTGAAATAAATGTTGTTGAAACTGAAAATGAAAAACCTGAAACTGAAAATGAAAAACCTGAAACTGAAATATGACGTGGATCAATGCCTGATATACACTAAAATAAGCAAAGAAAATCAGCGCAAATATCACTAGATAGAACCATACCCCGGCCCCAAGGAGCTCTAATATAAACAAAGGGAGCGTAATGTAGTACGGTAACCCCTAAGACTCCCATTGTTACAAACTGCGTCCGATGCGGGCCTAGAAAATGCATTATGAAATAAAGGTGTATCAATAAAAGGCATTGTAAGTGATAGTATATGAAAGAGTATTCTACTATCACACTGCCCATTCAATTGTTTCAATGCGTAAAATGTTGTCCTAGACAAACATTTTGAAACGTTTCATTAACAGTTAAAAAGAATCTCATCAGTAGGGGTACAATCGGGATATTGTTAAATATTTCACTAGATTTGACTGAAACATGAACCGAGTTTTTATCATTTAAATGTAATCAAGTTTAATCAAATTTAGTCGAGTATTTGAAAAGATTCCGATTCGTACCGGCATTGGCTAGATTGTTTTACAGTGAGCTTGTAGCAACTTAAGGAATAGTTGGGGATACACCAATTACGCGTTAATTTAAATACCTTGAACATGTATTTTATGTAATTTTTGCCTGTGCGTCTAAGAATGCCCCAATAATCACTAGGCATGTATGCTGCAGCAGATGCCGCATAGCGAGCCGAAAATTAACCTTTTATAATTAATTGAGCTAAATATTAGGGTCATTGACAAGGTGAGGAGAAAGAGGGGCCTTACGCGTCCTTTTAACCGAAATAAGGATTATATTTTACTTCCTTCACGCAAATATTAGCCAATATTGTAGGTGTTGCCAACATATTAAAGTAATTCCGTCCTCCCTATAACCAGATTGTTGAGAGGAACTATGTGTCACAAACCTGAACAGTTGTAGCACGTACTACTTTGGCCGAACAACTAAAGAAGGATGAACATTGTATTCTGCTTCAAACCAAATAAGAGAGCGAATATCTTGATGCATCTTCGAGTTTCTTGTATATCATCGAACATCCTCTTTGATAGGAGTGCGAGAAAAGAACGCTCGAAAATCGTTTTCCACGACTTCTTCGTCATCGGACGGTCCAATATTGACAGTGGTTTTGGCAATCTGTTAAAAGCATTCCTTCCTATAAACCAAGGTAGTCCTATTGTAGGTGACTCACTCTCAAAAATATCAGCTAATATTGTGATAGGTGACCCAAAATATCGGGAAGGAGCAAAAGGGTGTCTGTCTACTAACCAAATTATTTGGGGACCTTGCAACCGCCCTCACCATGATCGCTGCCCTTGTTACCGACTATCCGTCATCTAAACTCCCTTTGGGAAAGTGTACATTTAACGTAAGATCTCAAACGCAAGACAGTTGGGATGCAATGTACAAAGACTGTGACTGTTAAGTGCAATATATCGCATAGGAAGGCATATTTGGCATGCATCATTTTCATTAAATTGGCGCCAACTGATGGTGACGCACTGCGAAGAAAATGTGGCATACCGTTTTATCCCTGAGCAATTTCTACGCCCCTTACCCATAATTAAAATGGTTTCATATGGAACTACTGAAATTACTGACTTCAGTTGTCCTATTAAAAAGTTGGTTGTGCTTTCATCAGAATTACTACCGAAATACAATTAACATGGGGAGGAGTTAGTCTGACACAAACCCTTCAGAAGGAAGCTATGATCAGAAGAAATAATCTCGTGAAAAATATGAGGGTCCCTCCTATTCTAGAGTACCTTTATAGGGAGAGTAGCAACAACTTAAATTTGGACGACCTTTTTTCCATTGGCGGAGTGTCTGGCATACACTGCTATATGTCACTCGAGTCCCTTAATTGTTAGCGGTGTGTTTTTAACTGTCTATCGTTTCTGGTGACAATTGAACGGGAGAAGTAGAGTATCACGTACCAAAAATATGCAAGGTCCCAGTCACAGTGATATGGGTCTGGGAGGGGTGACAATATCTATAGGGGCCAGATCATTAGTTGATATGCATGGTAGGTATAGGTGATCATCTTTCTTTTACAGGAAAAGTTCACAAATGGTTTCAACATAGGCTACGTGATGCCAGGGTGAAGAATGACTGAGAATTATGGGACCATGGACCCTAGTGGGGAGCGAATGGCAAGAGACCCATTGGCAACACGATGGACCTAAAGACTGAATAGGCTACGTCCTTGTGAAAGTTTTTTAACCAAATGGACATGTCGATGGTACATGATATCAAATCGAGAGAAGGAACAAGTTTTCCTTAATTTTATAAAAAGGCACTGGGGTCCCATGGCAAATTACAGGGTCCTAGCTGAAAGGAAACCGAAAATACTCCATAACTGAGTCTGTTCACTTCGGGTGGATATTACCTAGGCATGAAAATGTGAAGTGTAAAGGTTCAAAATACATTGCAGCTTGATAGTCGATTAAGGGTTCTGGGCCCAGGGCCCTGATTTGGGCAAAGGACCACTAGAAACCACACAATGCAGTGAAGTCCCACTTAATGAACTTCTGCGTTGTTGTTATTTGTCGTTATATATATTCGTATTGCATTTGAATTGCACAGAGAACTAATTTAAGAAGCCCATACCTAATTAGGCCCTGGGCCCAGGTCCCACAGATCGTGGAGTATTACAAAGTATAGCATGTGAGGTACCTACAAATAAAGGATGTGAAGAAGAACCTGAAACTGTTGTTCACGTTCACCTTACTGAATCTTCCCAAGAATCAGAGCTTTATTTTAAAGTCAAAGTATTCCCAATATAGGACCCTGGGCCCACAAATCATAACCTTTCTTCTAATCTTTTTCTTTAAATAATGGTGAGGAATCAGTACATTCTAACCCTTTCTCCTACCGAATGTTGCACCCAAATGCACAACAACCCGTCATTTTCAGGGCGGCCAGAAACAATATCTAGCCCCAGTCTAGCTGAAAACCCTAGTCCCTTTTTGCTGGACTCGAAATTTGCCAAGAATTAAAGTTTCCGAAAGAAATAAGCTTGGAACTGGTTGCAAATGTTTTCAAATTTTAATCCAATTCCCGTCCACTCCTAAATAATAAAAAAGTATGTTGAAATAACTAGTAATGTCCCACTATAATTAATGTACATTGATTGATATATATATATATATATATATATATATATATATATATATATATATATGGATCGTAATACATAGCTATGGCATCACTGGCAAAGCCAATCTTAAAAATTGACTCTCAGCAATGACCTAAGTAGCTGTGCGAGAAAAGAATGTAAAATCGTAAAGTATTTTAGACTTTTTAAATAGACTTTTCTCTGGGGGGACTTGCAAATTAGTCCGAAATGTGGTAAATGAGCCTGAATTATCTCACTCGGACGAGGAATATAGTAAAATACGATGCAGTTGTGCTGTATATAGTCAAAGCCATTTTACAAAAGGTGAAAGATCTTTGTCCTGAATTTTTCCTAATTGGCAAAGCAGTCGTAAAATAAAATTTGCCCTGAAAACAAATACTTTAAAGTTGTCCCGAAATCGACAGATTTTAGCTCAAGTAGTGGTTGGGGGAGCGGACAGCAATCCCAGCTCCCTGCCCAACACGTCTGTGTGCACAGTCTCAGTTCTTGTTTTATCAGCAATACCATTTTATCAGCAGTACCATTTTATCAGCAAAACCATTTTATCAGCAATACCATTTAAAAAAAATAACACACAAGCACACACACTGCAAGCACCCATGAAACTTTACCCATCATCTAGCTATACCTACTGTACAAACTCCACTCCTACACACGCAAAAGATATAGGCTTCAAATGCATTTCAATTTTTAAATCTTATTTTAAGAACCACTGTTGCGCAGCCATCCTAGATTGCTTGTGGTCATAGCAGAGATTATAATGCAAATCATCGTTAATTATGTGTAAGTCGCTGAGTACAGTTGAACTTCATTATCGGACTGTTAAACTGATTTATATCACGTTAAATGGTGCATTAAAAGACTGCAGAGACTAAACGAATTATACTCAAGAGGGATCCCTGGCACAATTAAGCTAATCTTCGAGCAATCGACCAAAGCAACTGCATTAAGTTTTCAAAGGTGACACGATAAAAATTGTTTTGCACAGAAGAGTGAGCTATGAAACAAAGTTATATGGTTGTAAATGTTTAAAAGGAAAGAGGGCATAATGATGAGAAGGGGCTCAAACATCGTTGTAACAGCACGGCTTGTTGTAATGGCACTCCTTATTCTCAGTTTTCGAAGAATCTAATTGTTTTACAAAAATAATGGCTAAATGTTCATCGAGCAAGCCAATGTCTAAGAGGGTGGGGGAAGGGGGGCCCCCCTAAAAGTTTAATCATCCCCTAGAAACTAAAATAAAACCATTGCCTCAATGCATTTTAATGTCTCACCCCCCAAAGAAATATTTTGCTCCCCTTCGCTCAAAGATATCTCTCCTACAGTTACTTGTCTGGTTAAGGGACTTGCGTCCTACCCTCTAAAGACATCCAGGTAAAATTTAACCAGGATAGGGGTCAATAGTTTTCCATACATTTCCTGGTTAAAGTTACCAGAAGATCCTGTTCAAATTTAATCAGGAAAATGTCAAATTTTGACCAAGATGTTAAGAAGAGTCGTCACTTTAACCAGGAAAATATTTCTCTGACCAGGATTTCGTGGTAACTTCCAACCAGGAAATGTATGGAAAACTATTGACGCCTATCCTGGTTTAATTTAACCAGGATATTTTAAGAGTGGTATACTGGACCACAATTAACTCAATGACTTTTCAGTTATGCTAAATCTTCGTCCAATATAAAAAATGAGTTTTTACCGTCGAGAGATACATTTCTTGGCCCTGTACCGTTTGGTAACAAACACAGATACCTATAGGCTATGTATGTATCATACGACCTCTATAACACCGAAAAGTTTGCTATAGTCTAACCACCGTTCTGGTGCAACCCCTTTGTGTTGAAACACTGGGGTAAAAGTAAATGAGGTCAGCGCATTTTGTGACCATTTCGCGCTTTGCAAGAAAAAACAATGGATCCCATCAAAATGCATAAAATACATAAACTTCCAATTGCATTGGCTTATGTTTACCCTTTGAACACACTACTATAGTAGTTACGTATGCCATCAAAAACCACCACTCGGAAAAATATCTTTTGGTCTACACTTTTTGTAAATGACAGAAAACTCTCTTACTGCTTCTAAACAAGAAGAAACAGCGTCCTCGAGCGTGTAAATTCATAGATTACACGTACTGGTAAGTAGTTTAGTATCCGCGTAATGCAGGGCGCCTCAACGCGTAACCCAGTACACAGGGCATGTCCGGGCGTGGTAATATAGGACCACACCCTCGTTCGACGAACCTCCAAAACAAGAGATCAGAAATCCTCTCACCGTGCCGGCATCACAGCCCAGGCAAAAACCACTCAAGCCGATAAGGGATAAAAACGGAGACGACAAAACCTCGAACGCCATCATTTAATCATCACATTGCCTGATATGAAGTCGTGGTGACTCCGAATTATTGCAACATGCGATCCCTTATCAGGATATTTGCTTGTTCGAGTCTGGTTTTTCAAGCGAAGTTCCATTCTCATAAAATGGTCTCTTTCAGTATGCGGCATGTCCTAAGGTTTCTATGCGACTTTTCAAAACAGCATTGATTCACTCATATATATATAT